>OVBE01008881.1:0-16652 GCA_900406425.1 Iberis pinnata | reverse complement strand
GGATTTCAGGAGTTTCCAGAACATTAAGGCGAATTTGGAGAAGTTAAGGAGAATGCATGGACGAATTGATATCGAGCCGGAAAATTTGTGGTTGAGCCAACATTCCCTCTCATCGAGCCGCGACAACTTTTACATCGAGCCAAGGCAACCTTCTTGTCAAGCCAAACAAGTCTTCATCGAGCCGGCCATCATTTTTTATCGAGCCAATGACATGTTTACGTCAAGCCAACATTCACTTTTCATCGAGCCGCAACATTTCCACTCCACGTCGAGCCATCCCTCTTCTACGTCGAGCCATGTCTTCATGTCGTCGAGCCAATGCAACCTTCTACGTCGAACCATGTCTTCACGTCGTCGAGCCAATGCAACCGTCTACATCGAGCCGGAATTCCACCTCTACATCGAGCCGAAATTCCACATCTACATCGAGCCACAACATTTTCACCTCATCGAGCCAAGTACAAACTTTCACCTCGAGCCACACTTCACTTTACATCGAGCCAACAACAACAACACCTCGAGCCACACTTCACTTCCTTGTCGAGCTGCAACAATCATTTTTGGTCGAGCCATCATCTTCACGACATCAAGCCACCACCTCGAGCCAAGCATTTTTCCACCTCGGACAAGAAGCTCACCATTTCTATCAGAGAAAGTTTCAGGATATTCCTACACAAACCAAGATTTAAAAATCAAGGCCAATCATTACGTTTTGTCTTTTAGCGTTTTTAGGGTTTTTCTGAAGAACTATATAAACCCCAAACTTACCTCTTTTTGGGAAGCTTTATTTTTTCCATTTTAGGTTTTGGGTCTTAGGTTTATTTTCTCTCTTTTGTTCTGGATGATGTTGATGATGTTCTTCATGTAGAAACTCTAATTTCTTATAAATTTCTGTTTAGCCTTTGATTTCTTCATCTTTTTGTTTAGTTTAAGGTTGTTATCCATCTTATGCATGCTGATATCTGATTTCCATCTTAAATCTCGTTTTCCCCTTGATTATAATTTCTGGGTTTTTGAGTTTGTTCTTCATTTTTCCTCTGTTTTTATGGGTTTGGTGTTCTGTTTTAGTTTTGTTCTATTTTTCTGGGTAGAAGTTCCTTGTGTTCATCATCTTTATTCTCTGCATTTTAGGGTTTTAGCTTTGTTCATCAAGTTTTCTGCATAGTGTTCTTGCTGTTCTTCACACTTTGACTTTTGATCATAATGTCTTCCTTAGCATTTTCATTTTCCTGTTTTCCTGTTTTCATTCCCACCATGTGTAATGAGTAGTTCCCTTAGGTTCCTGAGGATGTGGTAGTCTGGTGTTGAATTCCTATTTTCCCCCCTTATGCCTAAGTTGATTGCTGTTAGTTTCCCTTCTGTTTCACTGTGCTTCATGCTGATTTCCTTCTGATCAACTGAAATATGAACTTGGGCATTCCCGCACTCAAAAGGTGTATGATGGAATCCTGAACGTAGTGATTTCAGAGATTTGCATATCCTAGCCTAAGAGATTAGATGTTTAGGGTGCTTATTGGCTTTACTAGATTGGTTGCAAATGCCTGCTTAGTAGTGTACCGTTAACGAGAGTTAGGTCTGGTGATTGCTTTGCTTGAAATCATTTATCAAGAGTTTGAACTTGGTTGCTTATGAATCTGCTGTCTAGGGAATAACTAATTGATTGAGGTATGTTAGGCATTTTTGAGAATCAGGAAGGATCACCAGTCAATAACCTTTGTGCTCAGGAACTGTCCCCCTTTGATTGCATTTTAACCTCATTATATTCCCTGTTTTTACTTGACTTGCTGTTTTCCTTAGTTTTCTTTTATGCACGTCATCTTTCATGTCCTGTTTATTTTATGCATGTTTGTTTGTTTAGGAATTGTTAGTAAAACCCATTCTTCTTGTTTGGCTTGAATTAGTAGAATCCATTTGCATCTAGAGTGGTTAATGTCTGCAACCATTTGGATTGACACCTATTACTACTACAACGACATGATAGTATAATAGGAATTGACCGGAAAAATCCTACTATCAACTTAAAAACTCCTTTCACTTCTTCTTCAGCAATGCACATCTTGAACAAACCATCTAAACCCCTCTTGTAGATAAAAGGCTCATCCCAAAAGTAGTGATTAGCATCACTTAAGAACTTTTTTCTTGTAAGCATCAAAGTCCTCTGGTATTTCTCCACACACCTTGATATTAACCATGTCTGCATACCAAGGTGCTGCTTTTGTGGTTACCACTTATTCCTCTACAAATGAACTAGTATGGATCATCATGAGCTGCTCCTTAGGCATAGAATCATCAATTGGAACTGAATCATCAATCCTCATTGTAGACATATGATCTGCTACTCCATTTTTGATCCCCTTCTTGTCTACTATCTCCATATCAAATGCTTACAGTATTAAGATCCATCTCAACAACCTTGGTTTAGTATCCTTCTTCGCATAGATATGCCTTACTGCTGCGTGATCTTTGTAGACTATAATCGTTGTACCAACCAAGTAGCTTATGAATTTTTCGAATGCAAATACCCCTGCTAGTAACTCCTTTTATGTTGTTGCATATTTTCAAATGCAAAGACCCCTTCTGAATTTTTCAAATGCAAAGAAGAGCCATACACGGAAAAATCATCCATGAATACCTCAACCATCTCCTCAATAAAATCCGAGAAAATAGAAGTCATGTATCTCTGAAAAGTAGCAGGTGCATTATAAAGACCAAAAGGAATTCTCCTATATGTAAATGTTCCATATGAACAAGTGAAAGTGGTCTTTTCTTGATCATTAGGGTGAATAACAATTTGAAAGAATCCACTATACGCATTTAGAAAACAATAGTAAGGATGATTTGCAAGTCTCTCTAACATCTGATCAATGAAAGGCAATGGGAAATGATCTTTCCTAGATGCAGCATTCAATTTCCTATAATCAATACACATCCTATGTCCAGTGATAGTTCTAGTAGGAACAAGTTATCTTTATAAGTAATCCCACAAGCCTTCTTAGGGGAACAATGAACCAGTGATATCTAAATACTATCTGAGATAGGATAGATAACACCAGCATCTAACAACTTAAGAATTTCCTTCTTCACCACTTCTTTCATATTGGTATTTGATCTCCTTTGAGGTTCAATTCTAGAGTAAGATTAATCTTCAAGGTTAATTCAACGAATGCATAGACTAGGTGATATTCCTTTGATGTCATCTAATGAATATCCAATGGCTCTCATAAACTTCCTCAATATGCAACTCATCATCACTAAGTTCATCATTCACTATGACAGGATATATGGAGTTAGGTCCAAGAAAAGCATATCTTAGACCTTTGGGAAGCGTTTTCAAGTCTATATATGGCGTGTTGAGCTCATACCAGTCTTCTGATGATGCAGAATCCATATGTGCATGGATGAGCAACTGACTCGGTTTCTGCTCGAGTCTGATCTCCTCATCAGTTGAGAACACTTGTCTTTCTGAACTTTGGACTTCTCCAAATGTTTCTTCATGCTCAAGTGGTTTATGTGAGTCTAGCATCATCTCATTTCCCAATGATTCATTGTATAGATATCCCTTTTCCCTATCCTTTGTCAAAGTTGTTTGAAGGTGATCCTTCTCATTCAGCTCTTTCAACAACTATTCAGCTAGTTCGTCCATTTCTTCTATGATGAAGATCTGTCCTTCAACTGTTGGGTTCTTTATATCTTCTTGTATATCAAAGGTCATCTTTAGATCGTTTCCCATGTTCAATTGAATCTTTCTTTTTAGAACATCTATGACAGCTCCTACTGTGGCTAGGAAAGGTCTCCCCAAGACCTAAGGGTACCTTAGTTCTTCATTCATCTCTAATACCACAAAGCCAATAGGTATTTCTGCTACTCCAACCTTGACCGTTAAATCCTCTAGTATTCCATGGGGTATCCTTACAAATCGATCTGCTGTAACCAAAGATATGTTGCAAGACTTGAACTTGTTGAAACCAAGCTTTCTTGCAACTGAGAGAGGCATGATACTAATGGATGCACCCATATTTCAGAAGCAATTTTTGAATGATAAAGGACCTAGTGAACAAGGCAAGGTGAATAAGCCAGGATCAGAGAGCTTCTTTGGAATCAACGTCTTCATGATGATGCCAGTGCACTCTTGACTTAACACTACCATTCCTTGGATTTCTTTACCCCTCTTGATTATGTTATCTTTCAGAAATTTCTTATATGGCGGCATGAGAGTGATAGCGTTTAAGAGTGAAATATTGATCTCAATGTCCTTCATGTATTTCTCAAAGAGTCTCTTATACTTCTCCATAATCTCCTTTTCAAACCTTGATGGGAATGCTAACCTCGGAATGTAAGGTGGAAGAACGAAGGGTGTGTCCTTCTTCTGTGTAGCAGACGATTGTTCAGCTGAACTTGGCTTGACTTTGGTAACTAATGGCGGCTGTGATAACCTCAGAGAATCATTTTTTACAGGTGATTCATTTTCAGCTTCATTTAGGCTCAATTCCTCCCAGATTGGTCAACACTTTTCTCAGTATGATGAATTGGAGCTTCACGAGATAGTAACTCCCATCCACTTCTCATGGTGATGGCATTGATGTAGACAAAGTCCTTGGGGTTCTGAACAGATTTCCCAGGAAGTTAAGTTGTAGACTTAGGTGAAGAAGAAGAAGCCCCATACTTTCTAAGTACTTGATTCTAGATTTCATTGCTTCAAACTTCATGTTAAGATCGTTGCATGAACAATCCACGTGGTTCTCGAGTTAAGAAAACTTCTTGGAATTCTCCATTGCTCCATTAGCATGACCTTTTATATGTTGTTGTAGCAGTGCTTCTAAATTGGATTAATGAGGTGGTTGCTGCTGTGGGACAAAACCAGGAGGTGCTCCCTCTTGTTGTTGCTGCTTGGGGATAAATCCATGATACTGTTGCTGACCATAGTTGATGATAGGTTTGCCTTGTTGTTGCTGTTATTGTGGGTAGACATGATCTTAGGGATTTTCTACGTTATAGCTTCGAAAAGAGAGATTAGGGTTATTGTAATTGATAAAGCCTTTGTTGTATCCCCCTTGGTTATGTACATAGCTTATCTCCTCTTGTTGATCATTCTCCCCAGCTTGGATCTGAGCTTACTCTTCCTCGCTTATGAAGTGAACTTGTTGCTGCTATCCAAGAAGGATCATATCCAACTTATCATTCAAAGCCTTTATGTCTTTCTGAGTTTTGTCATCAGAATCATTGCAGCCTCGTGGAGTTCGATCATAGTCTTTAGAGTAAATCCCATCAGATTGTGCCAGATTCTCATCAAATTCCCATCCTTCTTCTATGTTCTAGTTCAAAAAGTTAACATTGTTGGTTGTGTCAAGAAGCATCATGATCTTTGGTAAGGCTCCTTTGTAGATAGTACTAAGAAGTGACTCCTTGTTGAAACTATGGTGAGATCATTGCAATGTATACCCATTGAACCTCTCCCAAGCTTCACAGGATGTCTCAACATTCTTTTGTGCAAAACCAGAGATTTCGTTTCGCAACCTTGCTGTTCTTGAAGTAGAGAGGAACTTGGCAAGGAAAGCTTTCTTACAATCATTTTAGGAGGTAATGGAATTTTGAGGTTGAGCCTTCTCCCAGTGACGGCCTTGTCAACCAAAAAGAAAGGGAAAAGTCACAACTTTAAAGCATCCTCACTAATTCCATTTATCTTTTTAAGACCATAGAGTTTGTCAAACTCGTCAAGATGATCAAGGGGGTCCTCCAGTGGCAGCCCGTGAAACTTGTTTGCTTGAACCATAGTAATCAAGTTGTGCTTGGTTTGAAAGTTGTTGTTGTTCACAGCTGATGGAACAATCCCATGGCGTTGAGTGTGAGTGGTTGGAGCATCTCCAGCACCAATAGGCCGCGCACCAGGAGGTACATTGTTTTTAGCCATTGGTGGAACTTGTTGTTCTTCTTGAATGACCCCTGAGTTGTCCCTTTTCTCTCTTAACTGCCTTGGTAAGTTGTCGATATTGACCACAATGGACGAAATAGAGATGAGAATGGTGATAAAAAACAAGAGATGATGATCTTATTTAAGAGTTCAATGGATTCTCAAAAGTGATTTTATCGATAGATTTCAAGCACACTATATAGAAGAAGAGAAAGGTACATCCACCTTCTCTTGGAAATAATACAACAATTTTAAATGCTGGAAATTAAATGAAAGCATGCAAAAGGTTGGTTGTTAAGTCTAACTTTGAAATTTAAATGCTTTATAAGTAGAAAAGATATTTTCCCTCCTTTGGTCAAGTAATAACTAAGTAACTTAGGCGAATGTGAATTATCAAGGCTCGTTAAAAACCTTTGCATAGAAAACCCACTGGAACAAAACCATGCAAAGGAAAAAAGTGCAAGATAACCACTTAGTTACTTAGTGTAGTAACTTGATCTTCTTCTTCATTTGTATACGTGAAGATGTTGTAGATGTACCTTGGTGTTGAGTCTCCTAGTTGCATCCTCTGGAGTGAACTCTTGACTCATTTAGCTAAATCCTTAGCCTTGTCTCTAGTGATCACTCCATCTGTTATTTTGAAAGCTTCTTCTAAATCTTGCATTTCCTCTATCTCTTCATCCATTGAGTCTCCTTGTGAGTAGCTGGTTGGAATCACATCATCCTCTCCCACTTGAAAAGAATTTGACCTCAAATCCGAATCTGCAACATAAGGAATAAGATCATAAACATTGAATGAATTACTCACATTATACTTCCCTTGGAGATCAATTTGATAGGCATTGTTGTAGATTCTCCTGGTCACTTTTAATGGTCCATCGATTTTAGGCATCAACTTAGACTTCCTTTCAGCTCGAAATCTTTCTTTCCTTAGGTGAATCCACACTAGATCACCTTCCTTAAAGATCATCTCCTTTCTTCCCTTATTAGCTTGCTTAGCATACCATCTGGTTTTATGCTCTATGTTCTTCTTAGCTTTCTCATGTATTTTCTTAACCTGTTCAGCTTTCTTCTTTCCATCTAAGCTGCATCTTTCACTTAAAGGTAAATAAATTAAATTCAAAGGAGATAAGGGGTTAAATCCATAAACAATTTCAAATGGTGAAAACTTTGTTGCAGAATGTTGTGCATGATTATAAGCAAACTCAACATGAGGTAAACATTCTTCCCAAGACTTTAAATTACATCTTACCAACGTTCTAACCAATGTAGATAATGATCTATTTACCACTTCAGTTTGGCCGTCAGTTTGAGTATGACAAGTAGTAGAAAAAGTCAGCTTGGTTCCCAACTATACCACAAAGTTTTCCAGAAATGACTAAGAAATTTGGTATCTCTATCCGAAACTATAACTCTAGGCATTCCATGTAATCTCATAACTTCTCTAAAGAATATATTAGCAACATTAATAAAATCATCAGTCTTATGGCAAACTATAAAATGAAGCATTTTAGAGAATCTATCTACAGCAACATAAATGGAATCCCTACCAGTTTTAGTCCTAGGCAATCCTACCACAAAGTCCATAGAGATATTAGTCCAAGGATGCAATGGAATAGGCAAAAGAGAATACAAACCATGCAGTTGAACCTGAGACTTAGCCTGTTTGCAAATCGCACATATAGCACATATTGTTTCAACGTCTTTGCGCATGTGAGTCCAATAGAAATGATCTTATAAGGCTTTAAGAGTCTTTGTCACACTAAAATGTCCAGCAAGACCACCTCCATGAGCTTCCCTAACTAGTAATTCTCTCATAGAACCATTAGACACACAAAGTTTATGATTATAAAACATGTAATCATCTTGCCTATAGTAGTTTCCACTAGCAAACTTTTCACAACTCTTGTAAGGTTCACTAAACTCCTAATCAGTTTTGTATAATTCCTTTAACAGTTCAAATCCTATGAGTTTAGAATTTAGAGAAGATAGTAGAGTGTAACTTCTGGACAATGCATCAGCTACTACATTGTCTTTACCTTTTGTACTTAATGACATATGGAAAAGTTTCTATAAACTCTATCCATCGAGCATGTCTCTTGAAGCTTTTTTTTCCTTTGAGATGTTTCAGTGACTCATGATCTGTGTGAATGACAAACTCCTTGGGCCAAAGATAATGCTACCAAGTTTGTAATGCCCTCACCAATGCATAAATCTCTTTAACATAAGTAGGGTAGTTGATTGTTGATCCTCTGAGTTTCTCACCGAAATAAGCATTTGGTTTCTTATCTTGCATCAAAACAGCTCCAATTCCAATACCAGATGCATCACATTCTATTTCAAAAGTTTTCAAGAAATCTGGTAATATAAGTAAATGAGAGTTAGTAAGCTTCTCTTTGAGGGTCTGAAATGCTTTTTCTTAAGCTTCTTCCCATTTGAATACCACTTCTTTCTTAATCACTTCAATAACTGGTGCTACTATAGTACTAAAGTCTTTGAGAAACCTCCTATAAAAACCAGCAAGTCCATGGAAGCTTCTCACTTCTCCAACAATTTTAAGACTTGGCCAATCTTTAACGGCTTTTATCTTCTCCTCATCGACTTTAACACCATCTTCACTTACTACAAAACCTAAGAAGAGAAGGTTATCTATACAAAAAGTGTATTTACTCAAATTAGCATAGAGAGATTCTTTCCTAAGAACATCTACAATAGAACTGATGTGCATAAGGTGTTCTTCTAGATTCTTACTATAAATCAGTATAGCATCAAAGTAAACAACAACGAATACTCCTATAAAGTTTCTAATCACGTGATTCATTAATCCCATAAAAGTATTAGGTGCATTTGTTAAACCAAATGGCATAACAAGCCATTCATATAGCCCCTGTTTTGTTTTAAAAGCAGTTTTCCACTCTTCACCTTCCTTTATCCTAATATGATGATAACCACTTATAAGATCAATTTTAGAAAAGATAGTGGAACCACTTAACTCATCTAGCATATCTAATCTAGGAATAGGGTGGCGATACTTTATAGTGATGTTGTTGATGGCTCTACACTCCTTACACATTCTCTATGTGCCATCCTTTTTAGGTACAAGTAAGACTGGTACAGCACAAGGACTCATGCTTCCTCTTATGTGGCCTTTGCTCATCAACTCCTCAACTTACCTCTGAAGTTCTTTAGTTTCAACAGGATTGATCCTATAGGCTGGTCTATTAGGTAGTGGTGCTCCTGAAATAAAGTTTATTTGATGTTCTATGCCACGAATTGGTGGAAGACCATTTGTTGCTTCTTCGGGGATAACATCACTATATTCCTGCAATAGTTTAGACATACCACTAGGATGTTCCTATGCAAGGTTAGTGAAACTCACAAGAGCTTCTCTATAGAAAAATAGCAAAACTGGTTTTCTGAATAAAGAGTTCGTTTTACTTCACTAGGTTTAATATAGAGGCTCTGGATTCACCATTTCATCATCAAGGGGGAGCAATAGAGGATCAAGAAGAAGAAGTGATTGAAGAACAATAACCAGAGCCACCAGCCTTGAGAAGAAGCACAAGGATAAAATGTCCTCCATCAAATTGGATTAACACTCGGGTCCACTACAATAATGAAGTCGTAGCTCATCCAATTCAAAAGGCATGTTCTATGGCGAGTTTTCCTAAAGAACATCAAGTTTTTACTAGTAAGTTGGATCAAGCTCAAGTCCCAAGGTCCTACAATGAAGCTATTGAGGCAAAAGAATGGAAGGTGGCCATTGAAAGTGAACTTAATGCTATTAAACACAACAACACTTGGAGAGAAGTTGAGCTTCCAAAAGGGAAGATGGCAGTGACATCCAAGTGGGTATTCACCATTAACTATAAGGCCATTGGAGACATTGAAAGACATAAGGCAAGATTAGTGGCTAGAGGCTTCACCCAAACCTATGGGGAAGACTACCTAGACACCTTTGCTCCGATTGCCAAACTTCACACAGTTAGAGGCATCTTAGCAATAGCTACAAACTTAACTGGGATCTGGCAAATGGACGTGAAAAACGCCTTTCTCTAAGGAGACTTAGAAGAAGAAGTCTACATGAGACCACTACCAGGTGTTGAATCTAGAATTGGCCAAGGAAAATTTCGTAGGCTCAACAAGGCCATATATGGTCTTAAACAGTCGCGAAGAGCATGGTACCATAAGTTGAGTTCAACTCTTATAACAAGAGGCTTTACCAAGTCCGAGGGAGATCACACTCTATTCATTCAGTCTAGCCAAAGAGGTAAGGTTGTCATCCTCATATACGTTGATGATATAATCATCACTGGGGATGACAAGGTATGTATTCAACTTACAAAAGATCACCTTGTCTTTGACATTAAGGATTTAGGAGAACTAAAGTATTTTCTTGTCATTGAAATATGTAGATCCGAGAAGGGTCTCTTCTTGTCCCAAAGAAAATACACCATTGACCTCTTAAGTGAAACAGGAAAGCTTGTGGCAAAGCATTGCAAAACTCCCCTTGAGGATGGCTACAAAGTAATGAGAGAGGGGGAGATTGAAAGCGAGCCATTTGGAGACATTTACCAATATAAAAGGATGGTTGGTAAGTAGATTTATCTTCCTATCACTCGACCTGACATCTGCTTTGCTGTGAATCAGGTGAGCCAAAACATGCAAAGTCCCAAGAAGCATCATTGGAATATGATTGATTGGATTCTAAGGTATCTCGAAGGAACTCATTGCCAAGGTGTTTGGATGGGGCATAACAACAACACGAAGGTCGTGGGGTATTGTGATGCGGATTGGGCCACTGATAGAAATGACAGGAAGTCCACCACAGGGTATTGTACATTCATTGGTGGTAACCTTGTTACTTGGAGTAGAAAGAAACAAAATATTGTCTCTTGTTCTGGTGCCGAGGCCGAGTACCGGGCCATATGGAAGCTAACTAATGAGCTAGTATGGCATAGAGGATTGCTTAAGGATCTACACATAGAGTCATCAAGACCTATTACAATGTATTGTGATAACCAAGCGGCTATACACATAGCATCCAACAACGTCATCCACGAGAGGACCAACCATATCAAAGTGGATTGCCACAAAGTGAGACAAGTTGTGGAGCAGGGCATTATTCTCCCATGCTACACATGAAGTGCGGATCAATTGGCCCACATATTCACTAAGGCAACCAGCATAAGTATTTGTGTGTCCATACATACAAGACTTCGAATCATAAGCATCATTCAAGATTAAGCTTCCTTAACCATGGAAGCTTTGTACTCTTTTTCCTTTGGAGAGTTTTGTCCCATTGGATTTTCTCTCTATAGGTTTTAATGAGGCAAGGCCTTCACGAGTTTCAAGTCAAGCCATTCATCACTGCTACACTTGAGGGGGAATGTTAAGTTTTGGTATTAAGGGCCAAAACTTATGAAGAAAAGTCAAGAGAAGCAAAAAGAGTGAAAACATACCAAAGAAAATGAAGGAGAGCCGATTGAGCCGAGTATATGCAGAGTCGGGTCTTTATCAAGTCTATATCCCCAACCATGCACAAACTACCGAGCCAGAGTTAGAGTTACGGATAAATGAGCATTATCGTGTGAGACAAGCAAGGAACATGGAACACAAGTAACACGGATTATGCACATTATTGCAAGACCAGGCCAAGTCAACCATGCCGGTATCAGAACCTACCGGGCTAAAGACTCACATGTATCGGCTCCCATGGATTACAAAGCCACTAAACCAAGATCCGAGAAGACCAAGACATAAGGCCATGCACATTGTCGGATTAAGTCAGGCCTAGAAGACTATGCAAGAAACTAGGCCAAGACTCGGATATGAGCATGGTCGTGACTCGGATATGCGGATGGTTGTAACCCGGATATGCGCATAGTTTATCGAGAAAATTTACTTGATGGCAATCTCGGCCAAAATCAGTGGTCTATCATCCAAACCAAGTTTACCCGTGCCAAATGATGTCAAGAAGGATCTAGAATGAAGAAAAGAGTCGTTGGAAGAAGTTTGGCCGAGGTTCACATTTTTGTCCAGATTCATGCGCATGTGGTCCCGAATATCAGTCCGTACACACGCTTTCTCGGGCTAACTTTTACCTTTTACATTTTTACTTTGTAACCTTAAAACTTACCATTCTAGGTATGTTTAAGGATTCTATAACAGCTTGTATGTGTCGCTTTCAATCTTTAATAAGAAATATCTTATCCTTATTCTTTCTTTCACTCAAATACTCCCTATCTTGTTCTTGAGCTTAATCCGCCATGGATTGAGCTCATTATTCTCTCAAATATTCAAGAAAACCCATTAGGACAAAACCACGCAAAGGAAAAGAGTGCAAGATAACAACTTAGTTACTTAGTGTATTAACTTGATCTTCTTCTTCATTTGCATAGGTGTAGATGTTGTAGATGTCCCTTGGTGTGGAGTCTCCTAGCTGCATCCTCTTGAGTGAACTCTTGACCCCTTTAGCTAACTCCTTAGCCTTAGCTCTAGTGATCACTCCATCTATTACCTTGAAAGCTTCTTTTAAATCTTGCATCTCCTCTATCTCTTCATCCGTTGAGTCTCCTTATGAGTAGCTGGTTGGAATCACATCAGCCTTGTCCTAGATTCGTGTGCTTCTCACCATATGATTAGTAATATGGATTTAATTGAGAATCATGGACCGGATCTAGGCAATGTTATTATTGCAAATAGAGATAGGACCCTATAAGGGGAGTAGAAAACCTTAAACTGTTTAACAAGAACTCTAGGGCCTTCTTTATGCCATCCTTTACATCAAATCTTATTTCTAATAAACGAGTTACCTATGATTTACAATGCGATATTACCTTTGGGCCTAACAATGTTTGGTTTAGGATATTAAGATCATTGCTATCCTTGGTATGGGAGGGGCTAAGGAGGATCTTTATGTGCTTGAAGACTTCAAGCATTCTCCCAATCTATCTTTATCTACTATTTTTTCATCGCATGTTGATCCTACTAGTAATGTGTTATGGGATGCCAGACTAGGTCACCCTCATTCGAGGTCTTTAAAACTTATGGTGCCTAATGTTTCTTTAGATAATAACGATTGTGAAGCATGTATTTTGGGTAAACATTGCAAATCGGTTTTTCCTAAGTCCAATGCTATTTATGAGAATTGTAGGATTTGTGGACTTCACCTTGCATATCTAGGGAAAACTATTGATGTGAAGACCAAATGGATTCACTAAGGCTAAGGTTGTTTTCAGACCGATTTTATGTCACTCAAAGATTGGAAGCTTTCGAGTATTTACAGTCTGAATTTGGCTGTGCAATCTTCTGCAAAGTTGTAGGCCTTGAAAATTATCTTTCCAACAAATATAAAATCATCAAGATTGGACCTGTGCTTAAAGAGATATGCACATAAAGAGGAGAAGTGGTTTAGGTCATTAATTACACTTTTACTTTATGCTTTGATTTTTACTTTTGCTTTTTATGTTTTCTAAGTCATGCAAGGACATGCAAGGAGTCTGTCCTTTCTTATTTAAACTCTTGTAAACCTGTAAGAAATATATGGGAATTCCTTCTTTCAATTTCAATCTCAATTTCGTCCTAGCTTCTCTTTTATACTAAATATCATATTCTAACATGGTATCAGAGCCTAAATGCTCCTTATACTTTTATATTCCGCTGAACTCTCTATTCTATAAATTCTAATATGTTTCAGTCTTGATTCTACTCTGATTCTTCAACTATTCTCTCTTATTTTTCTTGAAGATTTCTTTATGGTTTTTAAAGCTTTCTCACATGGATAACTCAAAGAACATGGTTGTTCTAGTAGTTTTAATGGGGGTAAACTACCTCTTATGGTCTAGAACCATAAAAACAGCTCTTGGTGGTAAGGGATTGTGGGGATATGTTTTGAAGGATGCTCCTCTACAGTCTGACCAAGAAGGTGAAGATGGGACCATTGTGGACAATGAGAAATGGTTTCAAGAAGATCATATGGTTTTAAGCTTCATCCAAGGCTCTTTGGATCCATCAATCCTTGAGGCATATTCTTATTGTGAAACTGTAAAGACTTATGGGATACTCTCTGTAAAGTCTATGGAAACCTCTCAAACATCAGTAGGGTTTTTTGGGTTAAAAAGGCCATACATGACCTTAGCCAAGAGGATTTGGAATTCACTAAGCATTTTGGTAAATTTAGAGCACTTTGAGCAGAACTTGAGATGTTGAGATCTCCATCTTTTGATCACCAAATCATAAATGAAAGGAGAGAACAAGACAAGGTATTTGGACTACTCCTTACATTGAATCTATCCTTTAATGATCTTATCAAACACATCTTAAGATCAGAAAAGCTCCCATCTCTTGAGGAGGTATGTGCTCAAATAAAAAAAGAGCAAGGATCTAATGGTCTGTTTGGAGGAAAAAGGGAGCTTGTTCATGCTAACAAGGGGTTATACAAACCAGAAGATAAGAAGAATGTGATATGCCATCTTTGCAAGAAAGTTGGACACACTAAAGATAAAATTGTTGGGTTCTTTATCCTCATCTCAAGCCAGAAAAGTTCAAGGATTTCAAAGAGTCTAGGGCCAACTATTCTCATGGTGATGCTAATGGACACACTCAAGGACCGCTTGGCCAGTTTGGAATACAAGCTATTAATGGGAACTCCGGGCAAATCAATGGAAAAAATGTTGGTACAAGTCAGCAACGTCTAGGACACAACTCTATTGCTCTAGCTTCTTTCTCTCCAAATGTCATACCCCCTGGAAATGATGAGCTTGCGAGGAGACCAGACCTAGGTGCTCTAATCGAGGCCTTAAAAGAGGCCACAAGTTCTTGTATTTCATATAATGCAAATCATCATCCTAAACATCTTATTATAGATTCTGGTGCTTCTCATCACATGATTAGTAATCCATAATTCATATCTAATGTTGAACCTTCCATGGGTAGTGTAATCATAGCTAATGGTGATAGGATTCCTATTAAAGGCATAGGAGAACTTAAGATATTTGATAGGATGTCTAAAGCTTTCTATATGCCATCTTTTACTTCAAATTTCCTATCTGTTAAGAAAACAACCACTGATCTTAATTACAATGTTATTTTCAACCCTAACAATGTTATATTTTAGGATATCAAGTCTAAGAAGGTATTTGGCAAAGGAGGAACCAAGGAAGACCTCTACGTGCTAGAAGAAAACTCTCTAAACCCTTATTTACATTATGTCTTTAATTATGTTCATGTTAAAACTAGTGATGTTATTTGGCATGCTAGACTAAGGCATCCTTATTCTTGAGCTTTTAAAATCATGTTTCATAGTGTCTCTTTTGAGAACATTGATTGTGAAGCTTGTATCCTCGGAAAACATTGCAGATCTCTTTTTACTAAGACACAATGATCTATGAAAAATGCTTTGATCTTATCCATTCTGATGTTTGGAAATCACCTTGTGAATCTAGAGACCATCATAAATATTTTGTGACATTTATAGATGAAAAATCAAAGTATACTTGGCTAACCGTACTTCCATCTAAAGATAGAGTGTTAGAAGCTTTTACAAACTTTCAAACATATGTAACTAATCACTTCAATGCCAAAATCGAAATTTTTAGATCCGAAAATGGTGGGGAGTACACAAGTGATGCTTTTAAACAATACCTTGCTGAACATGGGATTCTACATCAAACAAGTTGTCCTTATACACCCCAACAAAATGGAGTGGCTGAAAGGAAGAATATGCATCTAATGGAGGTTGCAAGATCTATGATGTTTCATGCTAATGTGCCAAACAAGTTTTGGAAAGATGTTGTAGTTTCATCATGTTATCTCATCAATATGATCCCAACTAAGATCCTAAATGATATTTCTCCATTTGAGGTATTGAATAATATAAAACCCTCTCTAAATCATTTAAGGGTGTTTGGGTGTGTGTTTGTTTGTTCTTATACTAGGAGAATAGAGAAACAAGTTAGAATCTAAGAGTGTAAAAGGGATGTTTATCGGGTATTCCATAACCCAAAAGGGGTACAAGTGTTACGTACCAGAAACAAGAAAGGTTCTTATATCTAGGGATGTGAAGTTCCTAGAGCACAAAGGATATCTAGGGATGTGTTTGGGTGTGTGTTTGTTTGTTCTTATACTAGGAGAATAGAGAAACAAGTTAGAATCTAAGAGTGTAATAGGGATGTTCATCGGGTATTCCATAACCCAAAAGGGGTACAAGTGTTACATACCAGAAACAAGAAAGGTTCTTATATCTAGGGATGTGAAGTTCCTAGAACACAAAGGATACTATGAGGAAAATAATTAGGGAACCTTGAACGATTTACCTAACACTCCTACGGATAGGGCTGAAAACCTTACAAGATTGCTTGAACACCTTGGTATCAATCACCATCAGAATGCAACACCAGGAGCTTCCAATGTACCTCAAGAAGCTAATGAGGCTTCTAATATTGAATATTGAAGATCAATGATTCAGTTTCGGCCAGAATTACTGTCATTCAAAGATTGGAAGTTTTCAAGTAGTTACTCTACGAATTTTGGCTTGCTTCCTTCATAAAAGTTGTGGGCCTTGAAATTATATTTCTAACGGATATAAGATCGCCANTTTCTAACGGATATAAGATCGCCAATTTTGGACTTACGAGTAAAGAGATAGATGCATAAAGAGGATGAGCGTTTTTCTGCCTTAAATGTTCTTTTATATTTCCTAAGCCATGCAAGGTCATGCAAGGGCTATGTATTTTCTTATTTA
>OVBE01008880.1:0-16652 GCA_900406425.1 Iberis pinnata | reverse complement strand
ACCTGGCTTGATCCCTGTTTACAGGATACGTAGGCAACCCACTGGGTGCAGCTATTTCACTTAATAAAGATATTTTTTGGTTTCCAAACTATGTACCGAACTTTCACGCCAATCTTGGCGCTTATCACATAAACAAGTGTGCCAACTACACCTTTGCAATAAAACCATACGAGTCATAACTCGCACAAACCCTGTGAAAATACCGGGATGTCGGCGAGATCAAAGTTTTCTCGTCTTGGTCTTAAAGACCCTATTAAAAAAAAGCCGAGGTCCATCTCGCGTACTCCTAAAGATGAGTACTGAACAAGTGCGAAGTCACAATGTTTGGGCTACAGTCCCTATTATGAAAATGTCGAGCTCCGGCTCGTGTACTCCTAAAGCCGAGTATTGGGCGTGTACGAAGTTACAACGTCATGAGCTTATGTCTCATTATAAAAGCCGAGTTTTGACTCGCATACTCCAACTGTGAGTATTAACAAAACTACAGTTTTCGTCTATAGATCAAATTGTCAAAGGGACGATCTGCAGGTCGTCTCCTTCGACTTTTGATCGAGTGGTTTTTCAGTTCGCACAAGGATTAGAGAAAAGTCTACTTAAAAAAAAAACAAAACAAAAACAATGACACAAGTCACAACAAGGCAGGCAGCCGACATGTTTATCACTTGCATAACTCGTTGAACAAAGTATTACACGAAACGTACCGAGCTAAAGATCTATTTTCATTATCAAAAGATGAGTCTTACAATTTTTCTAAAAACAGTAGCAACGACTTACCAGATGTGCGAATCTGAAAAACTAAAATCCTTAAAAATAAAAACAAGATGCCGACATGCCAGGCAGATCCTAATCCCACGAAAACACGACAGCTACCCCAAAGCAACACAAGAGGTACAAGCCAAGCTGACCCCAATCCTAAGAAAACTGGAAAAGCTGCCCAAAGGAAACAGCTAACCCCTCGGCGTCAAAGGAGTTGCAGGATGGGCCGCGGAAGAGGCGTCCGAGCTCCCCGGAACAGGCTGGATCAAATTTGATCCATGTTCATTAAATGCAGGTCGGAGCAAGAAGTCTTCAGGCAAAATGTCTGCTATGTCGATAGCATCGTACTTTGCCTTAAACTCCACCACATCCGCCTCGAGCTTCGCCATAATCTCGGGTGGCACAGAACCACCCTCCTCGACTATAAGCCTCACACAATCCAAAGTCCCTTGAGCCTGGGCATACGAAAGGAAAATGGGATCAGCCTTATCCCGGTCCTCTACATGTTTCCTTAGCTTCTCGAGTTTAGTTGCGCATTCGACCTGAGCCTCTCTCTGTGCTGACGCAGCCTCTACAGCTCGGGAGACTCGAAGCCTTTTCGTCTCGACCGCATGCAACTTTTCAAGGGCGCGGTAGGCTTCTTGCAGCTCAAGAAAATCGGCACCTGTTTGCTCTCGAATCACATGCTCTTTGAGAAGTTCCGCAACAGCAATAGCCCACTTCTCGTTCAGCTCCTCCCTCAAAATAGCTATGTCTTTGTTAGAAGATGCCGACATGTCACATAGCGCTTTCTTCAGTTTAGCTACCTGCGAGGTCAGCTGATCGACGGCCTCGACCTGCTTGACTAGCTTCAGCTGTTCGCTAGAAAAGCACTGCTTATACTTCTCCACTAGCTTCGACAACCTCTCTAGCTGGCCCTCGTCTCCGGCAACAAACCGGAGTTTATTTTCATAGAACGCGACGATCTCGTTGGTCGTCGCCAAGGTATGCCATCAGTTGTATGACGAGTTAGAACTTGTAAAATGACAGGAAACATAATTAAAATCACAGGTGTACCTGGCAAGCGTGCCGAGACAGCATTTCATAAATTTCTGGATCCAATATCCGATCCACAGTAGGAACGATCAGACCATTGGCCCCCAGACGGTTCACCAAGCCGGCACACGCTTGTTTGTCCTGAACAAACCGTGTGCCCTTATGTGCAAACGAGAAAGTCCAGCTTCCTCGTGCATTGTTTTGCCTTTCAGTTTGGGAGCTTCCCCCCTCAGCAGTTTGACGATCGACAGTTTCCTCCTCTTCTCCCTCGTCAACCTGTTCCTCATCATCACCACCACCTGCAACATCCTCATCATCACCACCTTCTCGAAGAAGCTCCAGGAGCTCTTCAGCAAACAACTGCAAGCTGGGGTCCAGAGACTCCACGGACGCGGTCATCTCTCCCAATATCTAGGAGGTAGTCATGTCTCAGTAGGAGGAGCAGGAGGCGCAGTCGACAGATCGGCGGTAGCCACATCTCCAGGAGTAGTGACTAACTGCTCCTCTGCAGTTTCTTCTGTTTGTTGGTGTTCCCCAGAATGAACACCGGCATCCGTTGTTTGCCCCCCAACAGGGACTTCTCTTCTCGAACCTTGTTCCCCAGTGGGAACAGCAGTTGGGGTCGGCTCTTCAGCATCCTCGACCGTGATGACCTCCTCTCAAGAATTCCGGTCCCAAGCGGTCCGACGTCTCTTCCTACGTTCTAAAGGAAGGCAGGCATCTCCACTGCCAACCGAAGCAGACGTTTGATCATGCCTCCTCTTTGAGCTCGAAGCAGACTTCTCGAGAGTCAATCAGTAATCGGTGATCAGAGGTGGACGACCCATTTTCTTCTTCTTTTTTACAGGACAGGAATTGAGATCCCAACTATCTGTACAAGGAGTCAAAATTGCAGTTAGACACATTGACGAGTTGTATGACTGCAAATTACTGTACACCCTTACCAGCGTCGATAAACGGGATGCTCTCTTCAATACGAGAACNGATGCGGGCCGATATTGCAATGCATATCTACAATAAACAAGGAAAGCCGAGTTAGGAACAATTCAAATTTGAATATGCATATATGTCAGCTTGGCGGTCCTAGGCGGTATCTACCAAAGGTCTCGGCCCATTTTCTTATGATAATCCTCCCTACATCTCCCACGGATTCTGGAACGACCTGCAGGAAGAAATACTTTGTTTTCCAGGCGTGGATCTTATCCCCCGTACCGACAATTTTCAATTTATACTGCGGCTTGAAGTTAATGTAGACAAAGCCGATATTTATTCTTGTCCCCTTCTGAACAATTGGATTGATTGACGACATGTTCTCTAGGTACCTAACACGAGCTCCACCTGAAATTTTAGGGCATGTGCTAGCAGAGCAATCATTTGCCTGATTGAGGGAGCAGACAGCTGCGAGATCGCAATCTTTCGTCTAGCACAATATGATATCAGCAACTTCGGCATAGGTAGCCAGAGATGACACTTCCTGAACAAGGACTCGTATAAACACACATAACCTTGGGGGCAATCCTAGGGTCTTTGATGCGGTTTTTGGATTATCATTGAAATCCCGTTTAAGCAAGGGAAGTCGTTAACAAGATCTTGAAGTGACTTAATGTCACATTTCGTAGGTGCGAGACCCGTCAGGTCATCATATGGAGCAGCCCAGTTGCCTTGGGGAACTCGTTCATCAAGATCCGCCTCTACCTCATCGCCACGAAGGTCGTCGCGAGAAGAAGAAGATTCAGCAAGGTTGGTACGAGATGAAGAAATAATTACCGAGCTAGTTACGTTAACCACCGAGCTGAGATTCTAGAGAGAGAGAGAGAAGAGAGAAGGGAGAGCGATTTTTACCTGCAAAAGGAATTATGAAACTGTGAAGTCTAGATATGAAGTGGCGAGGGGGTATTTATACCTTGGAGAGATGGCAGTTACCGAGGCGCGTAATGATTACGCGTGAGAAACTCAAAGGGCGCGATACTTTAGCTTCCCCCTACAAAAACGATTCAATAAAGCCTACGAAGACGATTCGAAAAAGCCTACCGATAAAGCCTACGAAGCATTTAATGCACTTTAGCCGAAATGAACTTTATTCAGAAGATCATTCGCTGATTTATGGTTTCATCGCCGACCTGGGGGGGACTAACTGTTGATACCAGGTGTAGCACCTACCCTAGAAGCCCCTTTCGACTCAAGGCCCAGCTGGATGCCGACATGATGAGGAGAAAAGGGCCCAGGAAGACAAGATCCAGATGGGCCGACCTGGCGAGCTGGGCCGTGCAGCTCGTGACCCTTTAGGGTTAGTTGATGTAATTAGGGGTTTGAGCTTGTATTTTCACTATAAATACTTATGTAATTACTCCTTAAAGATATATGAAATTCTTCTAAGCTTTTACCCACATAATCTAAGACCTAAACCTAATTGTTATGTCTTGATTCAACAATAGTCTTCCTGACTGGTTCGGGCTATGTAAGATTGTACGCAGCAGCTTGTTTGAGAAGACGACGATCGAGTGCGATTATAAATAGGATCTTAGCTTCCTTGCTGAGTGAAATACTGCCATGGATAATTTTTATATTGTTGGGTACCTTGTTTCTACATCATCTAGAATCTCACTCAAGTCCAATATTGGCTTTTGATTGTCGAGGTCTTCGCGCATTAGGACTGAGCTTATTACGTGCATCAACACTGCTATGTACATATATGGTTTCCCTTTCCTGAAGCTTCAGGGTACTGAGGTATCATTGGATAATT
Source organism: Iberis pinnata (assembly GCA_900406425.1). Taxonomy (NCBI): domain Eukaryota; kingdom Viridiplantae; phylum Streptophyta; class Magnoliopsida; order Brassicales; family Brassicaceae; genus Iberis; species Iberis pinnata. Next base: position 12,118 of record OVBE01008880.1, on the reverse strand, counting down.
CTTTATCTCGGTGAATGCTTGTTCGCATTCCTTGTTCCAAACAAACTTCTTATTTTCCTTCAGCAGGTTGTAAGAAGGTAAACACTTATCTATTGATTTCGACATAAAGCGGGTTAGAGCTGCTAACGGGGCACTGAAACACTTTTTTGGACTTATATGGACTTCTCTTGTGTTTTTGGGTGATGTCATCCTCAATTGGGCATTGATATGCTAGGGGTTGGTTTCGATCCCTCTTTTGGTCACTAAGTAACTGAGAATTTCTCCTGAGGTAACCGCAAAGGTGCACTTGGTTGGGTTGAGCTTCTTTCTGTAGGTGCTTAAAATTGGAAACATAAAGGGAGGTCCGCTATATGATCGTCTTCATCCGTAGATTTGACGAGTATGCCATCGATGTACACTTCCATCTTCTTTTTGAGCTGCTCTAAGAACATTTTATTCACTAAACGTTGGAAGGTTGGCCCGTTATTCTTCAAGCCGAAAGGCATTACCTTGTAGCAGTATATGCCCTTGTCGGTAAGGAAAGCTATTTGATTATAACCTGAGAAGGCGTCCATGAACAAGAGGAGTTTGTATCCAGATGTGGTTTCTATTAACTAGTCTATGTTTGGTAACATGAATTTGTTTTTGGGTCATGCTTTGTTTAAGTTTGTGAAATCGATGCAAACTCTCCACTTCTCATTCTTCTTCTTGACCACGACAGGATTTTCCAGCCAGTCAGGGTATTAACTGATATATGTTTGGTGATGGACTTTCCCACTTTACGTTTCTTTTATCTACCTGGTTTGTAAATTGGGTACGTGTTTAACTCGTGAAATATGATACCCAAGCTTATGCAAACATGTCTGTGGTGCTCCACGTGAAGGTATGTTTATTTTTTTTGAGGAAATCGATCAGGTCCTCCTTTAGATCTTTTTCGTAATTTGGAACCTATCCCTACGTAGCATTCCAGAAAACCTGGGTCAATTCAATATTGTGTTACCTCATCCAGCCTAGGTTTTTCATAGCTAAAAGATCGTGGGGGTGGCTGGTTCCCCTATTTTTACTTGCTGTAAGGCCTTTTTCCTTGAGTTGGACCTTAGCCAAATAGCAGGCTCGGATTGACCTCTGGCTTCCCTTGATGGTTTTGATTCCTTACATGGTTGGGAATTTATGCAATGGTGATATACTGCTTTCATCGCGTTTATCCATGACGTTCCTAAAATAGTGTTGTATATTGTCGAATAGTCTATTACAGTGAATTCGATCATCTTAGAAACTTATGTTGCATGCATGAGAAACTTGATTGTCCCTAGTGTCATAGCGGTTTCTCTCATGAAAGCTATTAAAGGGGTAGGAGGTCCTTCTTATTTAGATAGGTCAACGTCCATTTTAACTAAAGTTTCCTTGAAGATGAGATCTATAGAGCTTCCGATATCCACAAGTACCTTAGCATTTTCAAAGTCTCTGACGATCAGGTCGATGACCAATGGATTGGAATGCGGTACATTGAGGCCGGTAGTGTCTAGCTCGTTAAACATGATAGGTTCACAAGTTTCCAGGGGTTTGGTATGCCACTTCTCGCATTATGCAACCTTTCGTTCATACGCTTTGATCGACGTAATCAAGTTGAGACAGAACGGATGGGTTCCCATTATCATTTTGATTCTCTTTTCAAATGGAGGAGTTGGGGTGACTTGTAGCAATTCTTCCCTGTCACTTTTAAGAGGATTGGTTTCCTCGTTTAGCTCCTTTGCGTCATGCTGCGCAATTTTCATGTTAGTTTGGCTGGGTTCGACCAACTCACCCGATTAATATTTCGCGAACAAGAAAGACTTGAAAACTTTTGCATTCCTCGGTTGAGTGAACATCTTGGTTATGATAGTCGTAGTGTTTTTTCATGCTCCTTTGTTCCATGGTTCGCTTTCATTGGTTCCATGCACCGCTTTTGGGTCTATTAGTACGTAGAAGGATTGATTTATTGTTGGGACAAGACGCCTTGGGGAAACCACTTGGGGCGACGGGGTTTTTCTCTCAACTTCTCTGACGCACCTTAACAAGATCTTCCTCTATTCAAGAAAAAATCTTTCCTCTGTGGAGGGTGTCTTCAATGGTCGCTGGTGGATTCAGGATCAAGTCTTTTTGGAATCCCGACTCACCCCAGATCCCATTTTTTAGAGCGGTTTTGGAGGCGTTTTCTTTCACAACCACTCGGGATATTACTTCCTTAAACCGATCGATGAATTGCCTGAGGGGTTTGTTAGGCCCTTGTGTCATGCACCACATATCTGCATTTGAGATATCTCTTTTGATGTATATTTGAGATATCTCTTTTGTCCCAATGGATTTTCCATGTTTGGTTTTTAATGAGGCAATTTTGAGTGCTACACTACTTAAGAGAGGAACCAAAGAACTTAGAAGAATCAAGCTTTGGTTGACAAGGGAAGAATGGGCTGAATTCAAATCTAAACCAAGAAAGATGACCAAAGCCAACCTTTTAATGCCCAAGACACCACCAAGGAGAATAATTCTGTGGCCTCCCTTATTCCTTTGTTATTTCTCTTGAATATTTACTATTTAAGTGCTTGTAAGGCTAAACCTAAAAACTAATGTCTATGTATTTTCATGATTTTTAGAAGTCATTTAGCATCATTTTTAGGTCTTTTGGTGTTCATATGTTGCATTTATAGATGTTATTGGCAAGTTTGCGATTTTTAGGGATTTTTACATTAGCATTTGCATATACATGCATTTTGGAGATTTTACAGGACTTTCAGGGGTTTTCAGAACATAAGTGCAAATTTGGACAAGAACATGAAAAGGTGTGCAGGAACGCTGGGGCAGAACCTGAAAAAGGGTGCAAGACGTTGAAGAAAAGGGTGCAAGACCCTGGAAAAAAGGGTGCGAGACCCTGGAAAAAAAGGTGCAAGACCCTGAAGAAAAGGGTGCAGAACCTGGAAAAGGGTGCATAAATGAAGGTGCAGAACCTGAGAAAGGGTGTAGGAACGCTGGTGAAAAACCTGACAAAGGGTGCAGAACCTGAAATTGCCTCAAACCTTCAGCTCGATCACACAATTCTCTTCAGCTTAATCACGCAACTCTCTTCGGCTCGATCACACACTCCATGTACGCATCAAGTTCACGCTTTCACGCCTCGACCGGGACGTCTTCGCCTCGATGGTCTAGCCGATGCATCTTCAAAGCCAGCTCGATCACGCCTCTCTTAGCTCGATCAACACCCGCATCACCATCGAGCTGCCTTGATGGACTAGCCCACGCACCATTGAGCCGCAGCTGTCTAGCTCGATCTCCACCCGCATGACACCTCGATCCTGGCCCTTTGCCTCGATCACCATCTCCTCTCACCATCGAGCTACTCAAAAACGCCTTGGTCACCCGGCTCAATCTCCGTCTTTCTTCCTCGCCTTGATCATCCGTCTTCCTTGCTGGCTTGATCACCATGATCAAGCCAAGCAGCTCCGACCTGACCAACTTCGAATCACGATGGACGTAACCCAATACTCATTTTAATGATTAGTTTTTGTCTTTTATGCGTTTTAGGGATTTTTCTTAATACTATAAAAGCCCTAAACGCCTCCATTTGGAAGGAAGTCTTTTATTTTTCCATTTTTAGGTTTTTTCTTAGGTTTATAGTTTTTCTCTTTTGTTCTTAGTGTTCTTCATTTCAAAACCCAGATTTCTTTTAAGTTTATGTTAATATTTTGTTTTTCTTTACTTTCATGCATAGATTAGGGTTGTGAACTATCTGGTGCATGTTGATTTAAGTTTTGAAGCTTTTAATCTCGTTTTTAGTTTCATCATTTCCTTTGTTTTTGTTTATTGTTCCATTGATGTTCTTATTTTCAGGGTTGATGTTCTTGATGTTTTAGATCTTCATCTTCTGCATCTTTGTTCTTTTTTTTTGTCTTCTTCTACTGTTTTAGGGTTTTATAAAGTCTGTTCTTAGTTGTTGACCTTAGATCTAAAATGTTTTCTTTAGTATCTATGCATTCATGCTCTTCTGATTTTGCACCCTTCATGCTTTGTGAGTAGTGACTTAGATTCCTTGAAGATGGGATAGGGTAGTGTTGTTTCCTTGTTCCTCCTAGGTTTCTAAGCGTTATGTTTTAATAGATCCTTTCTGTTTCACTGCGCTTAATGCTCATTTCGACCTAGCCCGTTGAGATCCGATCTTAGGCACTTCAGCACCCGAAAAGTGTTCAATGAAGTGTCTGATCAAAGTGATTTCAGAGATATGCATCCCCTCCTAAGGATATGCATCTCAGCCTAAGGAATTAGGTGTTTTGGAGGCTTATTGGCTTAGGTAGATGGTTCGTAATGCCTATTAGGTGTACTTCCGCTAACGGAAGTTAGGTCTGGATACCACCTAGTTTGATTTCATCTGTCAAGGCATTGGATTTGATTGCTTATGAATCTATCGTCAAGGGATTAGCTCATTGTTTGCGGTATGTTAGACACTTAGGGAGTTTGAGGAGGAACACTACCCAATTACTCCATCCTTAGGGCCCCTTTCTTTGATTTCATTCTTTTACCTTTCACTTCCTCTGCTTTACTTCACTTGCCATTTACCCTTTTTACTTATGCATGTTTCCCTTTTGTTTCTATGTTTTAAGTTCCTGCATGTTTCATTTTACTTAGACTTGTTAGCAACCCCCATTTTCATATTCAACTTGAATCATTAGCTCTAATTGCATCATGATTGTTAGCATCACACCCATTGTATTGACAACACATTTATACTACAATGACATGCATGTGTAATGGGATTTGATACATAAAATAATTATTATCAATTTGGTGCCGTTGCCGATTGGGTGTTTGTTTGTTACATTCTGGATTTTTGATCTATTGAGATCAAGTTCCTTTCTTTTACTTTACTGATTTTTGTCTTCTCCTTGTTAGTGTATCTCAGGTGTTTTACTTGCAAATGGAGAACATTGACCACGTTAACCAGCACACCATTGGTGCGGATGACAACCCGAACATTCACACACAACGCTATGGAATCAACCCACCTGCTGTTCAGAACAGTAATTTTAAGATCAAGCATAGCTTGATAGCTATGGTTCAGGGGAATAGGTTCCATGGATTACCAATGGAGGATCCACTCGACCATTTGGACAAGTTTGACAGATTCTGCAGTCTCACCAAGATTAATGGTGTGAGTGAGGACGCATTTAAGTTACGTCTCTTTCCCTTGTCTTTGGGTGACAAAGCTCGCCAATGGTAAAAATCCCTTCCTCGGAATTCCATCACCTCTTGTAACGACTACAAAATGGCATTTCTTGCCAAATTCTTCTCCAACTCAAGAACGGCTAGACTTCGCAATGACATATCTGGTTTTGCACAAAGGAATGTTGAGACATTCTGTGAAGCTTGGGAAAGGTTTAAAGGGTACACGTTGCAATGCCCACACCATAGATTCAGCAATGCATCCCTCCTTAGTACTCTCTATAGAGGTGCTCTCCCTCAGATCAGGATGTTACTTGATACATCAAGCAATGGGAGCTTCCTGAACCAAGCTGTTGATGATGGTTGGGAGCTAGTGGAGAACTTAGCGCAATTTGAAGGCAACTACATTGACGACTATGATAGCACTTCATGGGGCAGCAATGCTTCCGATGCCAAAACATAGAGGGACCTCAAAGCTCTGAATGAGAAGTTGGATATGTTACTCCTTGCACAGCAGCATCAAGTTCACTCCATACATGACACAGAGCATGTTCAGCTCCAAGGTGGGATGACTGCTCAACAAGAGGAGATTAGTTACATTCAGAATCAAAGGGACTACAACAAAGGGTTCGTCAACTACAACAACCCCAACATGTCCTACCGCAACAACAATGTAGCAAATCCTCAAGATCAAGTATATCCACCTCAACACAAACAACAAGCTAAGCCCTTCATCAACTATGGTCCACAACAGAGCCAAGGTTTTTCACCTAAGGAACAAGTTCAGCATGGGTTCCAGCAACATCAACATGGAGGAGCACCTCCTGGTTTCACCTCTAACCAACCTCAAGCTCCACCTTCAAACATTGAAGCAATGCCCCATCAGCTTCTACAAGGTCAAGCTAAAAATGCAATGGATACTTCGAAGAAACTTGCTGAATTGAAGATGCATATTGATTGCTCATACAATGACCTTCATCAGAAGTTTGACGCTCTGAACTCAAGGGTTACTGCTTTGGAGAGAAAGTCTGCTTCCACTTATGTTTGTGCTCCCACCACAAATAGACAGCTTCATGGCAAATCAATTCAGCACCCAAAAGAGTATGCACATGTCAATGCTATCTTCTTACGCAGTACCCCTGAATTTTCTTCTCACCCTTGTCCTACTCACATCATTGAGGACAGTGTTTCTCAAGTTTGGGGGGATTTGAGCCTACATGGAGCTAAACATGCAGATTTTGGAAAGACTTATTCTTTGACATGGACGAACCAGCGTTAGCTGCCAGAGTCAAGCCTGGTCTTGGTGAGAAGCTATTTTCTTGGGAAACCCCCTTTGTTCCACCACCTTATATTCCAAATTATGATACCCTTCAAGGTTCAAGAAGGAGATAACAGNGGTGAAACTCAAGAAGTGTTGGTACCAAATGATGAATGCAACGCCTTAATAGCAGAGAAGCAAGAAGATCCTGGTTCATTCACTCTACCATTCTCACTAAGCTCCCTGGCCTTCAACAAATGCCTATGTGATTTAGTGGCATCCATTAACTTGATGCCTCTATCCACCACCAAGAAGTTAGGATTCAATGAATTTAAAGCTTCTAATATAACTTTGTTGTTGGCAGATAGATCCATTAGGCATCCTATTGGTACTCTGGAAAATTTACCCATCAAGATTGAGAGTGTAGAGATACCCAGAAACTTTGTGGCGTTGAATATGGAAAAGGAACCAAAGGATCCACTAATCTTGGGAAGACCATTCTTAGCTACGGTTGGAGCTGTTATAACCGTTAAGAAAGGAAATATCAAGTTGAACATAGGGAATGGTCCAAAGATGATCTTCAACAATCAAGGACAAGACAAAGAAGCCTACAATCCAAGGTCAACTATTCTCTATCAAGGAGATGAATAAGGACAATCATGAGGATATGTACTCAAGCAGTGATTCACTGGATTATGAGCTTATAAAGGACCCAAACAAGATTTCAGAGCATACAGAAGCATTTGGGGTTGTCAAGGAACCAGATGCAGGAGTTCCTGCAGTGGTAGAGGAAACCAGAAAACTAGGGGTAGCAACTAACCAGAGCAAACTTCCCTTTTAAGAAGAAGAAAATTCTAAGCTCAAGCACCAACTTGTGCACATCTCACCTCAGAAGCCCACTTCGGGCATAACCTTCTCTGAAAATGGTTTTGAGTTTCAAACTCCAACAATGGACCTCAAGAAGGGTGACCAACTGGTTCTGCTCAACTCGATGCTCAAGAACTGTCAAGGGAATGCAAACCCAAAATACCTCAAGAGCTTCATAATCACGGAGATTCTGTCCGATGGAGCAATCATGCTTGTAGTGGAACCTGATAAGGAGTCGAAAGTGTACCACGAAGTCAACCGGAACCAGGGTAGGTTGATGAGACCAGAAAGAAAACATAGTAAAAAGACCTCAGTTCTCCTTGGAGGACTGTCTCAGGGTTACTCGAGTCTAAACATGAAGTCAATCTTAGTGACTATAAACAAGCTCACTTGGGAGGAAGTCCCATGTTTATCCTTGTACATATAAAGTCTTTAAACTTATGTTCTTCTTTTAATGCATTTAAGTTTTTGTATGGTCTTGATGTTTTAGGTACTTCAGAGTCAAGCCACGTAACAACGCTCGATCGAGCCATGTTTCGGTAATGATCGAGCCACTTCAAAACATTATCGATCACGAGACACATTTTTGATCGAGCCTAAACTTTTCACATCAAGCTAGGCTGATCATGTTTCATATTCAAAGTGCGATACACATCACCTTGATCTCCATTTCTTCAACTCAACCTGAAAACAGTACCACTCCAAACCCTTTTCATTGTATATACCATAGCATATTTCTTTTTTTGTTGTTGCGTTTTGGTCCTAAACCCTTCTTCGAACTTTTATTACACAAGAGACTGTGCAATTTAAGTTTGAGGGAGAGTTTAGGAGGTACTGATCATGTTTACTTGTTTTCTTATTTCAATTTTGCATCTAAGGCATACAAAAACAAAACAAAAATGAAAATTTTTCGAAAATCGTTTTCAAAAACAGAATGTTCATGTAGTTTCATTTAGGTTGTCTGCACTTACATAGGAAAATAGGACCTTGTAAGTATGTTGTTTTTTTAGAAAGTATAAGTGGTGGAGACTTCCATTGTTTTCCCCAGCTGTTCCAAGAACATTTTGTTGACTAAACGTTGGTAGGTTGCGCATGCATTCTTTAGGCCGATATGCATTACTTTGTAACAATAGATGCCCCTGTCTGTAGTGAAAGCAATCTTTTCCCTATCGTCGGGGTGCATGAGTATCTGATTGTAGCCTGAGAAGGCGTCCATGAATGAAAGCAGTTTGTAGCCGGTTGTGGCTTCGACGAGCTGATCTATGTTTGGCAACGGGAAACTATCCTTGGGACACACTTTATTTCACCTATGGGGTTGGCTAGCCATTCTAGATATTTCACCTCTGTGATCGAGCCCGCTCCTAGCAACTTTTCTACCTCGTCTCTAACTGCCTGAGCCCGCTCGGCCCCCAGTTTGCGCTTTTTCTGTTTAACCGGCTTGTAGATTGGCTCCACGTTCATCTTGTGAAACATAATGTCCTGGCATGTCCGTCATGTTCCACGCGAAAGTGTGCTTATTCTCCTTGAGGAAGGAAGTCAGTTCCTCCTTCAAGTCTTTTTGGAGTTTCGATCCTATACTGACGTCGTGCTCCGGATGTCTAGGGTATATGCAGTATTGCGTCACCTTGTCAAGCTTTGGTTTCTCGTATGTCGGCTCTACAGGCGGGGTGGGCTCTCCAATCTGTAGTTGCTATAAGGACTTTTCTATGAGTTTGAGCTCGGCCAGGTAGCAAGCTTGGATTGACCTTTGACTTCCTTTGATCGTTTTGATTCCTTCCTTGGTTGGGAATTTGACGCATTGGTGATACATAGACGGGACAGCCTTCATTGTGTTTATCCATGGTGTCCCCAGGATTGCATTGTATATTGCCGGTCTGTCAAATACTATGAATTCGATCATCCTCGATTCCCCAGCTCCGTACATTAATAGTTTGATAGTTCTGATTGTCATGGATGTTTTGATGGTGAAGCCGGTCAATGGCGCAGGTGGTCCTTTGATGCGTGAGAGGTCTATATCTATTTTTTCCAAAGTCTCTTTGAAAATTAAATCTACTGAGCTCCCCGTATCTATGAGAACTCTTGCGATTTCGTACTCTTCAAGGATCAACTCGATGACTAGGGGATCGACATGAGGGACGTCGAGTCCTGTTATGTTCGTTTTTTCTAATGCTATAGGTTCTCCTTTCTCTAAGAGCTTGATTTTCCATTTTCACATGATGCAGCCTTGCGACCATATGCTTTGATTGTGGTTATCGAGTTTAGGCTAAACTGATGGTTCCCCATGATCATATTGATCCGTTTTTTAAATGGCGGGGTCGGTGCCGTTTGAGGTAGTTCTTCTCGGTCTCGTTTCGGGGGGTTGGCTTATTCGGCTTGGTCTTTTGTCCCCTGCTTGAGGTTGGTTATCCTCGCCTTGTCGGGTTCCACCAATTCTCCAGACTGGTATTTGCTGAAAATGAAAGCCTTGAAGCTCCTGCATTCCTCCTGTGGAGTGTCCATCCTGGTTGTGGTAATCACAACGCTTTTTGACGCCAACCTGCTCCTTAGGTCGTTTCCATTGATTTCAAGGTCCATTCTTAGGGTTTCCTTCAAAAAACTTTGGATTACTCACTGGGGGGTTTCGCCTCGGGGTAGTGACCTGAGTCACTTGAACCTTTTCTCGAATTTGTTTCCGCATTTCGATTAGATCCTCTTCTATCCGTGTGAACACCTTTCATCTATGGAGCGCATCGTCGATTGTTGCTGGCGGGTTCAGTATTAGCTCCTGTCTGAATTTGGATTCTCACCATACCGCATTTTTGAGGGTGGAGATTGCGGTGTTGTCAGTTACCACCACTCGTGATATCACTTCTTTGAATCTATCAATGAATTTTCGGAGGGGCTCGTTTGGACCCTGGGTCATGCTCCATATATTTGCGTCTGAGATGTCTCTCTCGATGTACACTGAGTAGTGCTTTAGGAACATCAGGCTCATCTGGTTAAAATTGTGGATTGATCCTTCGGAAATCCGTGAGAACCAGGTGAGTGATGGTCCCTACAGGTGTTCGCTGAACAGTTAGCAGTATCCCGCGTCCTTTTCGTGCTCATCTAGTTGTGCTCATCCGACTGCAATTCTGAAGGCAGTCATGTACACGCTGGGATCCGTCTTTCTTTCATACAAAAGGATTTTGATCTTTATGGGGTTTCGTATTCTTGCATTCTTTATGTGTGCGGCATACAGGCTCCAGAGTGTTTCCCCAATTAGTCGGTCCAGTTATGGCGCCGAGCTTGTGGCCTGATAAAATTTGGAGTTCATTTGTCAGACGGCCTGTTGTAAGGAACCTTTCATCTCCTGGATCTCCTTGATTGACTGCTGAGGTCGCTTGTGGGCGCGAGAAGATGGGATACGGGAGTCATCCTCATATGCATATGGTTTTCCATCAGATTCTTCGGATAGGTCGAATCTGTCCTTCTCGTCTTTTGAAGCCTCGAGGCTTGGGGTGCGGTTTGGTTGCTCGGTCTTGCTATTGGTTTGGTCATCTATCTGGTCGGATTGTCCTCCCTCTAGGTTTCCATCGGGTGGGGTCTCTGTTGTATTAGCACGGCGTTCTCGCGTCTTGACTGAGCACATGGTTGGAGTGAAGCGTAACCTCCTAGAGTGTTCTCATGAGACCGAGTACCGTCGTGCAAAAGTCCTGGTGGAGCGGTGTTGTGAAGATGTTGCTCGGTCTAACCGTTTGGTCATCGCCTTTGTTTGATCTGCGGACTCCTTTGCCATCTGGTTGAGCTTGTCTAGCAGTGATCTGTTTAGGGCGTCATGTGTCTCCAGTTTCTCGGACATGGATTGTACAGATTGGAGGAGTATTTAGATCGTGCTAGCATATCCGTCAGATGGTATGGATGTGTTTTCCGTCATGGCGGAGTTGGATTTGGCTGCGTTTTTCCTTTTTGCGTCAAAGAACTATTGTCTCACCACAGACGGAGCTAATTTGTGGATATAGAGAAGTTCGTTGTTCTTGTCAAAATTAGAAAGAAATCGCAACACAAACTCAGGTCGAAAATATATAGAGAAGAATAATATGTTCTTTATTGATCTTGATGAATATGTTTATACAAAGAGAAAAGATAGATCGATTTCTTAGTTCTAGTTCTAAGCCCCCAAAAAGATTCTAATGCTTCATTTCTCTCTCTTCTTGCCTTATATCCCCTTCCGCCTAGTCCGGGTTATTCCGATCTTCTCAGGTTGTTAGGATCACGATCTCGATGCTTCCCCCTTATCTCGGAACCATTTGGACCTAGTCTTCTCTTGTCTAGCTCGTAATCGCCTTCTGCTCAGCTCGTCTACGACATGAGTAGCCGATCATTCACTCTCTGCGCCTAGGTAGAAATCTGTTGGGTGAGTCTTTTGCATCTTGACACGTGCTGAGTTGTTATCTAGGAAGTGACACCGATTGGTTAGAAACCTGCTGAGGGGGGTAACACAAACAGAGTGCCCTGGTTATTAGTTGTCTAATGCATTTTGATTTGGTCTGAAGTAAAATTGCAGCATGCTTTGAATGTGAACTTGCATGATCATTTGTCTCCTGAAGCATTTTGTGATTTGAAGTTTGCCCTTATCTATTAGAACTTGAACTTGAATGTATAATTCTCATGTTTTTGTGCTGAATATGAACTCATGGATAGTATATACATATTTGGGTTATCTTCTACCATTTTGCCACTCTTGTTAAACCAAGTAGAATCCCTACCCTTGAACCGGGCCTTCTTTCAAGCCATGAATTTACTACCGAGTGGCAGGTCTTTTATGGAATGAGCTTGGTAGAACGTATTAGGTTCGAACTGACA
>OVBE01008879.1:0-16652 GCA_900406425.1 Iberis pinnata | reverse complement strand
TGACACCTATTATCACTACAACGACAATGATAGTGTAATAGGAATTGATAACGTTTTGAAACTGAAAAAATCCTACTATCATAAACCTGGTATCAACAAAAAGTAAACTAATAACATGAACGAACATCAATTCTAATAAAATAAAATAAAAAAAACCCTATTATGAATTAAAAACTAAAACTATGATAGAAATTATTATGCATAATAGATCGGATCAACCATAAACTAAACAACTCGAAATCCAATGCAAAAACAGTTTGGAAACAAGACCTCTAACGATCGATTGACAGGATCATATTCTCGGTTTGTTTTTGCATTGGAAACAAAATTGAATTCGCTTATGATTATTCTAACCATAATTATGGTATAAATAATTAGACCATATAAAAAACGTAAAAACACAAAAAGAATACAAAAAAACTAAACCTAAAAATTTGATGTAGAATCGATGAAATTATGAAGACAAGAGATGGTTATTTATAGGATTTAGACAGAATATATTGAAAAGAAGCGATTCTATATGATATTATCCTAATTTATTTTATATATTTATTTATCTATGCACTTTACGAAATTTATAAATAAATTATTATAATATAATATTAAGGTAGTCAATCCACGTAGGCAAATCTGACCAATCATACAATAAAATTCGTATATTTAAATTACAATAAATCAGACGCACAGTCAGCACGACACATAAGCAAAATCGATGGCATAAATCATAATAATAATATTTCATTAAACCCATAAACGTCTTTTCAAGTCTGAGATTAAATGTGGTCGCGACACCTAAGCGAATCGACTTTGTATTTAATATATAAGATTGTATCCTATTCCGGGTACTTTTCGTCTTAAATTTTTGGGTATTCTATTCTAGTATCGGGTACTTTTTTGTTTTACATGTATTTTTTTATTCTGGTCTAAAATACTCGGAACCGATTAAAAACTGGAAAATCGGGTAATTTACGGTTTCTCAAACATAAAACTGAACCGGAACCAATAGAAATCAAACCGGAACCGAACCAAAAATTTGAAATGGATCGATTGGGTAGTCAAATTCAGAAATCGAAGAACCATAACCGAATGGTTCCGATTTAAAACTGAACCGAATACTCGAGAACCGAGCCCTAATTGAGCTTCTCGAAAAAGGAAAACAAATCAACAATTAATGGGTCAAATTTTCATCTCCCACCATTGAGATTGGAGAGAACTTCATTTATAAGGGAAACAAAAGTCTTCTTCCCAATATAAGTTTCGGCCTTGACAGAACTGAAGCTACGATATTTGATTTCTCCATTTTTCAGCCATACAAAAAGGGGTAACACAATCATTTTTTGGCTTATGTTTTTCGTGGGCTCGTCTTTTTTTCGTTGAATGTTTTGAGTTTCTAACGATACGATTGATTTATGCTGATTCCTTGATGTTTTTCTAAATGTGTAGGTTGATACTGAAATAATGATTATGGCCATGTTCGTTTCTGCATCTGGATGCAAATATTCAGATGTTGTTCGTTTAGTCCATTTATGATTTGTATATAGATACAAAATATGTATGCAAATTTTTTATATCCAAAAAATCTAGATATTTTGGATGCTAAAAAAGTAGAGTTTGGATGCAAAATCTGGATTCAAAAACGCGAAAAAATGATTTTTCAACAAAAACCCAGAAACACGATTTTTCGCAAACACGAAAACACGATTTTTCGCGAAAAACAAGAAAATGCGGTTTTTTGGTGAAGCGGAAACACAATTTTTTGCCGAAAACGCGGAAACGTGATTTTCCACCGAAAACGCGGAAACGCGATTTTCCACCGAAAACATAGAAACGCTATTTAAAACCAAAAACGCGGAAACGATATTTTCCGCCAAAAACGCAGAAACACCATTTTCGCCAAAAGCGCGGAAAAGCGATTTTTCGCCAAAAACGCGAAAACGGGATTTCACGCCAAAAACGCGAATACGCGATTTTCTGGCACAAACGCGGAAACACGATTTTCCGCCTAAAACGCAAAAACGCGATTTTTGGCCGGAAAAGCGGAAAATCGATTTTTTGCCAAAAACGCGGAAATGCAATTTTTTATGAAAACACGGAAAAGCGATTTTTTTGTCGAATACGCGGAAACGCAATTTTTCGCTGAAAATGTGCCGTAAACGCGGAAACGCGATTTTTCGCCAAAAAACGCGGAAACACGATGTTTTGCCAGAAACGCAATTTTCCGTCGAAAATGCGATTTTTCGCCAAAAAGCGGAAACGCGATTTTCTGCCAAAAACGCGGAAGCGCAATTTTCCGCTAAAAACACGGAAATGTGATTTTTTGCCAAAAAAATGCGAAATCGCGATCTTCCTAAAAACGCAGAAACGTCATTTTCGGCCAAAATTTTTCGTAAAAAATGCGGAAATATGATTTTCGCCAAAACTAAGTTTCCGGATTTTTGGTGTAAAAATTAATGTTGTTGTTTTTAGAAAATGTATCTAGATTTTTTTACAAATTAAAAAACGGATAAAATTGCATCTAAATACAAAATCAAGATGTCAAATACAATTTTGAAACGAACAACATTTTGATGTTCTTGATGCAACATCTAGATGCAACATCTAGATGCAGAAACGAACTGGGTCCATATGTTTATGTGAATAGGTTGCTTGACTTGGGGGAAAATGACACGTAAGGTAGAATATTAATACGTTATCATATTTAAAATCGTGTTGATCGGTGTTGGAAAATCAAACAAGTTGTCGAGAGTCACCAAGAATGAGTTTTGCTTGATATCCAAATCCACAGTTGGTGTATGATTCGCCACCAGAACTACTCAGGTGATTCAAAATGTTCTCTAAAAGTACATGCCATATTGTTCTTTTGCCTTTGTTGAGAATTTTATATGTGCTGGTCATAGATCATGATCGTTGTTTTTGCTTAATTTTATATCTGAGGAGCACCTGGAAAAAAGAATCATGACAACGTTGAATCTCCTGATTATTATTACAATTTGTCAGAGCATGAACCAAGTCCACCTTCAAACCATTTTTAAGTCAGCATAAAGTTCAAAAAAGAGAGAAGTATATGAGGTACAATTAACAGGTAATACACTTCAGTAGTTGCATTGCACCTGAACAAATGCATCCAATATATTGATGGTTATTGTTTCTCATATGATTTAACAACTTCACAGGAGTTCGTATCCATACGTACTAGATATATGTTATTAATTTTTTTCTTTGATGTTGAGATCTAACTTGTTGTTACTATGAATTTTTGTGATTGTATTATGGATATACAAGTGGAAGGAAAAACAATTAAGGCTCAGATTTGAGACAGTGCGAGTCACGAGAGGCACAAGCCCATCATTAGCGCTTGTTACATTGGCGCAACTAGTGCACTTCTTGTGTATGATATCACCCAGAGATAAACATGAGATATTATGCCTTGTGGTTGCACGCGAACTAAGAGACCATGCATATTCCAACATTGTGATCATCAGGGCCGGTCATGATGGAAAGTTGGAGAAGTAAGGATTTCAGTCGCATAATTTATATAAATTTTAGGGGCATCAAAAATCAGCTATCATAAGTAGCATAGTTGGTTAAACGTGATCTATGAAGATTTTTTTGGGACGGATTCGATCTCCACTTACTAAATGTATATGGTTATAAATGTATATGTTATAAAGCATTATTTTTGTCATCAGCTTTAAACATCAAATACCTTAAACCGGTACTGGTGATCATGGTGGCTCACTTGGGAACAACTCGACAGCACATTGTGGCTTCTTGGCTGCTGTTACAACCGGCATTGAGCTCTCTATATAAATCCTAATAACTTGTTATCGTTTTATCACAAAATAGAATCAACGCGTATGCACGGACATTGGCCTAGTTATATAAAACCAATATTATGCTAACCGAATTTCACAAGTTTTGACATTTAATCCCGGTTTCATTGGTTTTAAGGGATTTTTGTTAAAAAATTGAAATTTGATGAAAACCAGATTAAAAGACAATTCTTGACCGGATAGACCGATATGATTTACTAAAACATGACTAGAAAAGTACAAAGGGAAGAGAATTCAAAAAATTCAAATTAAAAACCAAAAGGTAGAAACGGATGATTACTATTTAAAAAATGTATTTATGATTCAATAAAAAATACTTTTAAAAAGTATCTTAATATTATTTAACTATAAATAGCATAATAGAAATGTGAATTAGTGAACTGATATAAAAGTGAAAATATTCTACTTTAAACTATACTATTAAATTTGAAGACACTATTATAAATAACTTTATTGTTATGTGGTATATTATATTGGATGCATTTGAAAAATTATATTTCGAAGAACAAAAAAAACTCGAGTTAAGGGCATTTCCAGTATAAAATATTAAACAAGACACGCGGATCTTAGGATGAGTCGGATATGACCCGGTTATGTCAAAATTTATCTCCAGATCAAGGAGTCCCAGTTTCGGAACAAAAAATTACCCGCTTGTATTTTTAGTATAAGTACATTATACTGGAAAGATATAAATTGATTTTGAAATAGCTGTAGTGGTTACATACGAGTGTGTTGGGTACGAGAGTATGGGTTTGATCCTCATTGCCTGCTTTTTTTTCTTTGTTTTTTTTTATCGTCATTGCTTTATTGAACTAATAACAAAATTCAACATTTATTTGACATATGAAACTTGGACATACATTTATACAACATAATCATTTTTGTTACATAATCATTATATAAAATAAGTTTTTTATTTTATTAGATTTTTTGAATATTTACAATTTCAATATTTAAAACGCGCGTATTCTTATATCGAGTATGATTTTTATGACTCGATATAATATTTTACGGAATAATACATTAATTGATAACTTAAATTTTAAAAAAATATCAATCTTTATATCTTCAAAATAAATTATAAAATTAACAAAAATATTGTTAAAAATTAGTTTAATAGGTAATTAGATAAATAACTCATTAAATTACCGAAAATAACTCATTAAATTAACAATACATTTAGTTACGAACATTATCTTAACAATACTTCCATTTTGTTTGGTATAACAAATTCATATATTTATATATCTTATGTTTTTTTTAAATATTCCAATGTTTACGATTTTATATTGAACAAGTTTTTTGAATTTCTAAAAAATTGGGTTCAACAAATTCAATTTATGTTTTGATTTATCGTACTATACCATTTTTAAATATAACTTATTATTTGTATATTAATTTAAAAAATGATTACAATATTAATGAAAATTAATATCTTTAAAATATATTATTAATATTATTGTTGTTGTTGTTGTTATTATTATGATATTAGCCATTATTGTTAACATTTTTTAATATTTTAATATACAAAATACTCATTTATTGTTAATTAAAGCAAATTTTAAGAATAATTAAACAATAAATTAAATAAATGAATGATATTTTTTGTATATTGTGTTCCATAAATCTAAACGTATAACATTTATTATTAGAAAAAATATAAGAATATTTACAAGATAAATTAAATAAATGAATAATATATGTAAATATTTTAAATAAAACCACATTATTAAAAATCGGTACGAAAGAACTCAAGAGTAACTACTATTCGATGGGTCTGAGTCCTCCATTTTCAGTGACAACAAATAGTTACATGTATCCAAAAACCTAAGCATGGAACATAATGCTGAGAATGAATTTATGGGGCACAATATATATATATATATACAACATCATCTATATGTTTGGATTCAGTTTTGTTGGATAGAACTTCATGTTTATGACAATAAGTAATGAGCGGAAACTCATTGTCGATGGTCTTTAGTGGTTTGTTAAATTATATTTCTCTTAATGGAGTAAGTTGTCAAAGAATGGAGACTCTTATGTTTTCCTCGTTTAATTTTCATTTCATTTTCTAGTGGTTTGTATTTTATTTTTGTCGTCTTACTATTATTAGTTTAACCCAAATATATTTATAGAATCTCAAACCAACGTGTGGTAACACTACTAATGGATCAAATAACATATAATTTTACGATTTTGCTAACCTAAGTTCACAAAATTTTGACATTAATTGATTTGAAGGAGTTTTGATTAAAACTTGGACTTTGATGGAAAACTGGAATAAAAGACAATTCTTAGCCGGAGAGACCGGTATGGTTACCTAAACCAGCAATAGAAGAGAGTTTGAAAAAATTCAAACTAAAGACCAAAAGTTAGAAAGTGATGATTACGATTTGTCTTCCACTAACAACTCCCATTTTATAGAGAAATAGATCCAGATCCAACTTCTTTTGAGTCACATATGAAGGAGAAGTGAAGATAATCGAGAAAATCATTAGGTACGTTTCAATACTAAACACTATAATTCATTCATACCAACCTCAAATCATTTCCACTCATATAAATTTCTTCACAAATCACATGAATCTTCTGATATGAAGGGTTTTTATAACAAACAAACAAAAACTTCTTTTTTTTTCTGTCTTCTTCTTCTCACACCTATGAGAAGTTATTACAGAAACAACAGAAAATTTCCTCTTCTTCTTCTTTTCTTCTTTCCATTTTCTGCTCATTACTATGTATAGAAAGGCAAAATGCCTCTCTGAAAACGTTTTTTTCTTTTAGTTTACACTCTGAAACAAAACAAAAAACCCTGTTTTTCTTTTATGTAAGTTCTGTACAGAGAAAACAAACAAATCAAGAATTCATAGAGCCCAGATTATGTATCTGGGTCTAAGAGGGAAAGGATAAACAAAAGAATGTTTCTTAGACACACAAAATCATGAATAGACACATACTTTTAGCCCTTTTTTTATGAAAATGGCTTCTGAGTATATGATGATGATTAAAAGAAAAGACTCCCAATGAGTGAAATGCTGAGTATCTGAGAGAGAAACTCAGTTTCTGTTTCTGAGATGGGTCTAGACTTTGGAATGTTACCTTTAACATTCTGGATTCTAGACTATGTTGGAAAAAATGCAGATTATCACACGCCCCGCTTCACTAAAACTTTTCAGGCCGATATGGCTGCAAAACTCTAAGAAAAATGAAAGCTATGTCGACGCCATGAGGACATAACAAAGGNAGATTTTTTTTTTTTTTTTTGGTTCACAAGCTATCAAGAAGGACTCTTTTGCAAGGAGGTGGTTGTGAAGGATTAGCACTTGGACATGGAGATGGTGACTCAACACCAAGTGTTTTTAGCAGAAAGTTCCTCTCCTGCATAAACATAACCATCAGGTTTTTATACCAAAAAATATTCCACAATTCAATTAGTTAGGTCAGGTGCAAGCTTACACTTTCAGAGAATTGTGGGCTTGGGATGCCTGCTGCTAGAGATCTGAACAATGGAGTTACTTGAACAGGAGAGTTAAACTCTTCATCACCTGATATAGGCACTATCTCATTGGGATTCTTTACAACATCATGACAAGTTGAAAGTAAATCCGCTTGTTCTACAGTTGCATCAGAGACAATCCCTTGATCCAGTTGTAACTCTCTACCATTTTGTTCATGCGTTGATGTCTGAGAATCAGACATAGCTTGCTGGGTTTTATCACTAGAAGGATGCTGCATTACAGTTGATCCTGAACTATATTCAGAGCTTGCTGGTGAATCATGGAGATCAGGTTGCCTATAAGAGGACATTAATGAATGATGAAAAACTACTAGTTATAAAACAATTATCGTCTATAAATTGATAAAAATGTAATTTCAGAACCTCCAAGATGCTTGACTATCTTCATTACTACTCCTCAAGTCCTTAACAAGATCTTTAAACTCCTCAAGTTGGAAATCTATATCTGGAATACCATATCTGAATATATCATTCTCTTTGCTTTTATTCAAGAAATCCTGCACGACCTGCATATATTAGGAACAGCCACAGGTTTTGTTATTAGAAAACTCCCAAAGGATCCTGCTACATTATATGAAAGCCTCTTGAAGTTGTTTTCATATTAAGTTCATAGTTTCAAAAGTTAAAGAACAATGGTGTGATCAAAACCGCACATATTACCTTCCAGGCATTCTCCATGCTTTGTTCTGTGTTGTCTACATTAACTTTCTGAGCCAATGAACTGAAAATCCCATTTTGTTGCATCAAAGCTGTCACCTTTGGATCATCCTTCTTAAGAAACGCTTCCTTATTACCGTTATCCTCACCTATTGATCAGAAACACACAACTTTACTAATGCTCTCACATCTATTTTCCAGGTTCAGAAATAACAACAAGAGGAATTTTCTTTTACCGTCACTCTCTTTCACATTGCCTGTTTGATTCTGCTCCTCCGTGCTACCAATACTTGTGGCATTGTGAGCCAGTGCCGAAAATGGAGGTCTTATCTGCTGCTGATTCGTACCAGAATCAAGCTTTATATGAGATCTATCTCCATAGCTCCTGATCTTTGTAATATCGGGAATGTGACTTCTCCTGGATTATGTACATGACCAGTATATGTCAATATAACAATTCAAAGACTTGTTTGTTTTGATCAATCGATGGTCCAAAAGAAGGTTCTGACCTCATTTTCTTTGCAAGAGGGGATTCATTTTCGGCTTTTAGAGGTGTACTAATACCATCTGGGACCAATATTCTCTTGTTGTTTGAACAAGCAATCCTGTTCTCTTTAGCCATGGCTTCATACTTAGCTCTCTTCTTGCACAGTGTTGTGAACCTGTTCTTCACAGCATTATCCGTTCTACATAAACAACGCAAATGAGTCCTCTAATTAAAAAAATTCAAAAACTTCATTCGCCATAAAAGCTTTAAGATCTATACCTGCCTGAGACAACTTTTGCTATCTCAGTCCATCTGTTCCCAAACAATCTTTGTGCCTTTAAAACCAAACACACGCACACACACATGATCAGATCAAACACAAACCCGATAATATGTGAGAAGATGTCTAACCTCACACAAAAGTGTATCTTCTTCAGGAGACCAGCCTCCTCTCTTGAAATCAGAGTTTAAATATGTATACCACCTTCACAATCATAATCAGAGATCAAAACTCCACATAAACAAACAATCAATGAATTAGAAAAGCAAACCTTCTTCTACACTGCCTTGTGCTTTTATCAGTGAACTTGGATGCGATGATCGCCCAACTAACATTAATCAAATCCAATCAATCAAACAGAGAACTCCCACACAGGAATTGAAGAAGAAAAAGAAAAAGAAAAAGAAAATACTCACTTATCGGTTCCATGTAAAGTGATTTGCTTTCTTAGTATATCATCCTCCTGAGACAAAACCCAATAATCAAAAACCAAAAACCAGAAGAAGAAGAAAAACAAATTAAAAAAAAAAAAACAGAGATTCGTAAAATGAATATATATATATATATATAAAGACCTCATGAGTCCAAGTAACAATACGACGCTCCTTCTTTTTGGAATCATCGAAATTAACATTGGTTTTCTTCTTCTGCTGCTTCGTTGTCTCATCCATGTTTCTCTCTCTGACGCTCTCTTCTTTCTTCGACGCTCCCCTCTCCCTTTTATTATCCCACACAGACCCCTCCAACTTTTTTCTTATCCGGAAATTAAAAAAAACCCTAATTTTATATAAAAAAATCACTCAGAAAAGTAACTCGCTCGCAAAGTTGTACTTTTAAAAACCTCACAAATTCGTCGTATTAATTTCGACGAAACTAGAAAAGGAAATGGATTCTTATAAACAGAAGTAAAATGAAAGTTGTGATTTTTTTCCCCGAACTGGATTTTGTTAAAGGTATCATTCAGGATTCATGAACATTGCATTGGTTTTGTTACCAATGAGAACAAAATGAAAATGATCTACTTCCAAATCACTATTGACTCTCTCTCTCTATCTCTAGATTTTGTTTTCAATAATTTTAAGAATAAAAAAATTATGGATGAATTATAATGCGCGGGTATGAAGGAGAGTTTGAAAAATAACGCTAAAAACCATGTGTCATGTGTCTCCTCTTTAATGTTTAATCCAAACACTGTAAATATAAATATACATTATCATATTTATACAGATTACGAATATATTTTAAAGACTTACCTTAGGTTACACACAAACGAACGTGGTCTTTTTATTACGGTACTGTCTAGAACTGTGTGCCGAATATGATTACTTTTATTTTTTTTACTTCTCTAACTGAATCAAATGATTATCATAGGTTTTAAAACATTTTAACTTGGGATATATTGTGGTCCGATTAATTAGGATTTTTCACTCTGATTTTCCGATCATATACTGGTATTTATTAATAGTGAAAGCTAGAAAAACTTTATTATATATATATATATATACCTAATCTAAAATGAAATTAGACATTAAATGATACATAAAGCAGTGTTGATAATAGATATAATATCCATAAAATTTACCAGGTAAACTAAAAATTTTAAACTAATTTTTTTTTGAAAAAAATTACTATTTTCCAAAAACGGTTTGACTATTTGTTTAAACGGATCGAAAAATCGATATATCAATAAATTTGAAGAAGTTGAAACTATAATTGAAAAGATAAAGGTAGACATTGAAAGTTTGGACAAGGAGACTGATAAAACTAAAGAAGACATTCATTCAATTCACATATTATTGATTAAAATTAGTTATAATTAATTTTATATAAAATAAATGAATTGAATAAGATTTATGTGTTTTGTTAATCAATATACAAATATTTTAATCATTAAATGTTTTGATATTCTATTATTTTTGGTGGCTAGACATAAAACTAAACATTTAGTTCAAACTTCAAAGTTTGACCGGAGGGGTTGGGATGCACGTGAGTAGAAAGCATAACGGAATTTAGACAGCGCATAATACTGACAAATGGCATTTTTTTTTTTTTGTTGGAAAACAATATATTTAGTGAAAACTAACCATTTTTCTGAAATACGACCATACCATAAGATTAACCTTTTATTTCGTTTATATAATCAACCATTTTCTTTTTACAAAATTATGAATTTTTGTTTTAAAAATATCACAAATATAAAAATAATAATTTTTTAAGATTTAAAATTTTGAATTTTTAAGTTCAAATTTACTATTTAAATTTCATATTTAATTTTTAAAATTAAAGTCCATTTTTATTAATATTTGAATTTTAACAATGTAGATACCTATAATTATATGGTATTTAGTTTAGTCAATAATATTACCGAACAAATGTCTTGTTAATGTTGTAACATTTGGGTTGATAAAACACAATCTATAATCGATCATGATAATGTGAAAATTTCATATACATAAAGTCGAAAGAGTCGAACTGAAATTGAAAACTTTGAAAATATATTCAAAGCAAAGTGGGAGAAAATAGATCTAAGCCAACATGTATTCATCGAAGAATAGATAAATAATTGAGATTTTACCTCCCGCTGGAAAAAATCAATACAAGCGAGTTTTGATGTCCAAATGAAAGGTTTGAATGAATAGTTGGACGTTGTGCAATCCGCAAACATTAGGTCATCCTAAAATATTTCAGATATTTAAAGGACCTAAATGTGGTTATATGGGAGGATGAGGTTTTTTGGAAGCAAAAGAGCGGTCACCAATGGATATATTAAATAATGTGATAAGAGAGGCAAGGGAAATGTATAATGGGAGCTCTTGACAAAAAAAAAAAAGAAAAAAGAAGGAAACTAAGGAAAGACATGTAGCAATTGAACAACAAAGGGGAACTTCAAGTAACACTCTTTGTTTATTAAACTAAACCATGCCACCAATTTGAAAGGCTTTTGTTCAGAGACTACAAAAGCCTCTCAGTGTAAACTTGCAAATTCAAAAAGTAGATATTTTATTAAGATCACATAAATTAGTTCGTGTATCAATATGGCAACGTACAAAGTTTATGTATTAAAGAGGGAACAATAAATAAGTTCGTGTATTTTTAAGGTTTTTTCCGTAAATTTAATTAACCACGATTAACTTTCGTTAATAACATTTAACGGACGTTAAATTAATCGGTGTAAACTTGCAAATTTGAAAAGTTTATGTTTTATTAAGGTCATCCAAATTAGTTCGTGAATTAAAATAGCAACGTCAAAAATTTGTGTATTAAATAGATAAAATTAAATAAGTTCGTGTATTTTTAAGGTTTTTTCCCTTCAAAAAAACTATAAGTTTGGCCTTCTTTTAGTAAAATTTGTGTTTTTATCTTTTATGAGTTGCGTTTGTTAAAGATTCTGAATTATTTTAGTGTCTTTTGATTTTTAGTTTGTAATAAAGTTTAGTTTCTAAATAAATAGGAATTTGGCCGACTTTAACTCTGAAATCTAGTTGTAGACATCGTAGCCTATGTGTAATCTCCATATTGTTAATGAAATTTTAAGACGACAGCAAGAAAAAAAATGCTTGAGGACATCATTAGTTGCACAAAAGAAAGGAAAGCAGTCATTCATCACCAATATATAAGTAATGTTGAGATTTGTGTTGGTGTGTGTGCAATGGAAGTAAAAAAATGGTCGGTGAAGTGAGAAAGGCCCACAAGCAGCTACAAATAGGAACCCAATGCAAAAGTTCACTTCGTTCCCTTCTCATTTTATCACAATTCTTTTTTAACTTTTCTTTCTTTTCTCTATCTCTTAACAAAGTTAGTCTTTATAAGATCCATTCCCCCCATTTTATTTTTTTCAGTATACCTTTATAAAATAAAAATATATTTTTCACCTTTGGAACTTAACTTTTAACTTTAGCTAATGTCAAACTTTATCTAATTTATGAATTGTAAACCATTTTTCAAGATTTCAACTAGTATTCCATTTTTCAAGTTCTTTACGTTTTGGAACCGTTATTCTTTTTATTAAATAGAAAATTTATCAAGTTTTTGGTTTGCTTATGTTATATATTTCTGATATACTAATATTAAAACTCCATTAATCTATAAAAAACCATTTTAAACATTTTAGGTTATCATATGGATACTATTTTAAGTTGAAGTGCTTCCAGGTCCGTGCCTCAGCACATACTTATAACATATAGGTATTGGGCCTCATATTTTTTAAAAAAATTGTGAACTTCAGATTTTTTTTATACTGATTATTAAAATGTTTATATGTGAGAGAAAAGCTATTAACTATATAAAAAACAACACGTGATAGAAAAAAAAACTAATTATGTTTTTTTGCAGAAGAAAAAGTAAAAACTTTTCACCTTTCTTCTTCTCTGTAGGTTAAATGGATTAGCTATGTTATTGATTGAAAAAGACATGGTTAAACACCTTGATATAAAAGTCTTATGAATGAATTTGCAGAAAAATGCAAGAAGAGCTCATTTCAAGAAACATTAGATTGTTATTAGTTTTGAGGATATGCATTTTTAAATTCGGTTGTTTCGGAAAAAAATTTATTCGCATTTTATTTTGTTAGGGCCTCATATTTTCATATCGTAGTAGGTCTCAAATTTCTCAGACACTGTCCTGAGTGCTTCTACTATATTGTTATATGTCACTGTTTATCTCACATATATGGAATATCTAAGTTTTAATATATTTTGTAGTGGTTTTGAATTTTCTCTTTTAGGTATTTCAAATATAAATAAAATTAATTACAATATACAATAATCCTAGTGAGTAAATTTAAAAAAGTAATCAAATTTTGATTGTAACGAAACAAAACAAAATGATGGAGAGGAAAATGGAATGCCTCCATAACGTGGGTCATTCTCTATTCTTTGTACAACAAAAGTTTGTCATATTCTGGCTTTTGGGCTCTACTTTGAAAGAGATTGAATATATATCTCCAAACACTTCTACATAATATTTTCATTGAATAGGTTATTTGTTTCTTTAACAAAAAAGAGTTATTTATAGCTTCCTTTTCCCTAAACTTATAATGCAACTTTACCTACTTCAACCAAATAAAATTATTCTTCTTTTATTTTATATGTTAATTAATTATATTTTCAAATCAAATAGTTGGGGTTTCTTCTTATTTCTTTTTTATACATCTTGGAGGGTTTAATTTTTTTTAGCTCAAATGACTATATTTCTCCGTTTAGATTTTTATTCACTACCTTGATAGTTTACCACATGTTTTTATTCACTAATACTTCATATTATCTGAAAAAATTAATCTATAAAATGTACGGATATATATTTTTAAAACAGAAATATAAGCTATAAACGGTAAATTTTATCATTATATTGAATTTATCACATATTTCATGATATGGTGGGTTTCATATTAATGTTGGAAGAAGTTGTGAGATAAAATTAAAAATATAAAGAAAATGTGCAAAGATATTGATTTTTTTTTCTCCCAAAGCTATAGCCAGCTCTATGGACTTTGCAGCAAATTCTTTTGACTAATTTCCCCACACTATTGCGTTATTCATCCCCACACTATTGCGTTATAAATATCTTTTTAAAATCAATTTTATGTACATCTTTATATAAGAATCCATTAGAGTCGCAAAAATATTGTTAATTTATGAAGAGTTTCGTTCTCTTTCCTATATAAAAAAGAAACAACACTATCTATGTATGGTCTACTTTAGCATGCTTATTGAAGAAAAAGGAAGTAGAACATCCTCTCTCTTTTGACTCTTTTTTTCACCGGAGACCTGCGGCGAAGAGTGATTCAAGCGAGCTTTCGCCGCTTTGCTTATGAGCACATTCTTTTGCCCCGTGGCCTCCAGAGCTCGTCAGAGACTCCAGAGTCGGCGAGTTTCCATCTGAATCTTTCATCCACGGCGAAATCCACATCCTCCCATCTCTGAAAAATCAAGATCACCGACAATAACTAGAAGAAAGAAAAAGCTCTCGTCGGTGCGTTCCAGCCAGATCTGCGTCGTTGCATCGGGCATGGAGGTGTTGAGATAAACTTGAAGTAGCTTGAAGATCAAGCAAAATAGATTTTCTTATTTATGTTTAGATAAGATAGGGTTAGAAGATTATGTTTTATATTTTAGGAGCTATCTACAATATATTTTTGATATTATCTAAACATATGTGAAATCTAATTACGAATAGGAATCAAAGACTATATAAGGAGATGCCAAGATGTGGTATAACTTATGAGATTGTTTTGAGAGCTTTAAATTTTGAGTTATTTTCTTAAACCTATATCTCAAATTATCGATTAAGCTTACAATCAACATTTGGTATCAGAGCGCTAGGTTAAATTCTGCACGAGATTTGCACGAAACGAATTCTGCACAAAATTTGCACTAAACGAATTCTGCACGAGACTTGCATGAAACGAATTCTGCACGAGATTTGCACGAAACAAATTCTACACAGAATTTGCACGAGACCAGTCAGAGCGTTATATTGATCTTAAGAAGAAGAATCGATAGAGACGAAATAAGATGGGAGATCGAGACATGATCACACACACAACAAAACCAAAAGAACCAAGCTCGTCTTCTATACAATGTCCAAAGCTCAACTCAACAAACTATGTTGTTTGGACAATCAAGATGAAGATAGCACTGGAGGTTCATAAGGTATGGGATACCATTGAAGAAGGAACAACAAACATAGAAAAGAATGATCTTGCAATGGCTTTACTATGTCAAATCATACATGAAACCCTAGTTCTTCAAGTCGGCGAACTAGGTATTGCAAAGCAAATATGGGAAGCTATTAAGTCAAGACATGTGGGTGCAGAAAAAGTCAAGGAAGCAAGACTTTAAACATTAATGGCTGAGTTTGATCATCTTAAGATGAAAGACACCGATACTATCGATGACTTTGGAGGAAAGTTATCAAAGAGATCTTCAAAGTCAACTTCTTTAGGAGTTGTCATTGAAGAATCTAAAATATTAAAGAAGTTCTTATCTAGTCTCCCTCGAAAGAAATTCATACACAAGGTGGCTTCTCTCGAATAATTGTTGGATCTCAATGCAGTTTGGTTCGAAGATATTATAGGAAGATTGAAAGCATATGTGAAGAAGAGGGAAGCACAAGAAGAACAAATACGTTGATGTATTCAAACCTGAAATCACAACAGACCAATGACAATGGAGAGTTTGGAAACAGAGGTAGAGGAGGACGTTTTAACTCAAGAGGAAGAGGTCATGGAAGATCCAATGATGAAAGAAACATGTCAAGAGTCATATGTTATCGATGTGACAAGCCAAGACACTTTGCATCAAAGTGCCCATATCATTTTCTAAAGCTCCAAGAAGCGTTAGAAGACAATGGAGATGATACACAAGATGTTGAAGAACTCATGATGCATGAAAAAGTGTATATAAATGAAGAACGATGCATACCAAAAAAGTATAAAACTAACGATGGAGATAAATATATATGGTATCTCGACAATGGAGCTAGCAATCATATGTCCGGAGATTCAAGGTATTTTAACGAAAATTGATCGCTCAATCACTGGAAAGGTAAGATTCGGAGATGACTCACGAATCGATATTGAAGGAAATGATTGATATCTTTTGTTGATATAAAAGGGGAGTCTATAGTAATGACCGAAATTTACTGTATCCAAAATGTTGATACCAGGTTTGGCACCTGTCCTGAAAGCNGAAAGCCCATTTCGACACAAGGCCCAGCTAGGCGCCGACGTGGAGAAGAAGATGGACCCAGGAAGACAGAAGCTAAATGGGCCGACCTGACGAGCTGGGATGTCCAGCTCACGGCCCATTAGGTTAAAGTTATGTAATTAGGATTTTAAGCATGTATTTTCACTATAAATACCCATGTAATTATTCC
>OVBE01008878.1:0-16653 GCA_900406425.1 Iberis pinnata | reverse complement strand
TATATATATATATATATATATATATTTATAATGATTATGAAAGTGTCGATAAATATAAATATGTAAATATTAAATTAAAAGTGTGATGACATTATAGAAAAATATATAATTATATAAAATAAAACGTAATAAACATATTATTATTTATTTGTTAAACCGGACAATTTAAAATATGATATAAATATATGTTAGGATGGTTTATTTATTAAGATAAATAATATATAATAATCTAAATTTTATAAACATATTTCAAATTTAAAATCTATTTATTCATATTATTTAAAATACAAAAACTTTTAAATTATTTATTTTTAAATTTATTATTTTGCATATTATATTTAGAGTTTCTTGAAAATATACTTTCTTAGAAAAAACTAAAAATAAATTTGGCAAATTAAAATTAAATAAAAAATAAAATCCTAACTTGGAAGAAAAAAGTAGTTGAGAATTATTTTGGTAAAGATTTTTAATAGATTATGTGTTCTTTATTTTATTTAAATAAATGATATGATATTTAAATATTTATTAATGGTATATCATGTAATTTATTACAAATTGAAAGTTTCTTTTAAAAAAATCTTCCCTTTTAATATATTCGGACCACATATGGCGGTTTTTTTATAGCTTCTACTCTTTTTTAAACACTGATTTTATTAAGTATACGACTTACACGAATAATTTACATAAACTTGTAAATTAAACCTCTCCTTTGAGAAAGAACCGATGTGTAAATATGGACAAAACAATGAATGTAAATCACCAAATTTTGAATTATACATGATTTCAAAGTCCATACAAATTATTATTCAAACAAAAATTACAAATAATTCCATTAAGATACTTTTTTCAATACTAACAACTTTTAAACACCTTATAAACTCAATTAAGGGGGTGTTATTCAAGGATGAATTTTAAATCAACTTCATTTGATTTATAATATAGTGTTATTTAATAGTTGATTTGAAATTCTATTTTAAAATCTAGTGTTATTGGTTATAGTATTTGAAATCCATTCATTAATAGAGTTTGAAATATAGTGTTATTCGATGAAAGATTTTAAATCAGATTTTAAATCCAGTGTTATTCAAACTACAAAGGATTTCTATTTGAAATGACTTGTGGTGGAGTTCTATTAACAAATATATGGATTTCAAATCCAAGGTAAACTGCAGAAATTTTTAAAATATTTCCAACTCAATCCTACAGATATTTAAAAATCTTTGCAAATGACTCTCTGAGACTTTTAAATTTTGATGATTTTAAATCTAAATGAGTTGATATAAAATCAGTGATCGAATAACACCACCTAAATAACCTCTTGCAATCCTCTAAGTATGGAATTAAATCGTTGTGACAAAAAAAAACATTCCTTAAACTACTTTTGACCAGAAACATTTAATCATTTACAGTTGTGTTCAAATTTAGTTTAAACCATAAAAGGTATGACACAATCACTTCCTTAAAAGGATAATAATACAATTATATATACCACACATTGATGCTTTCATTTCTCCAATAAAAATATTTTAAATAAAAAATGAAACACTTCATCCTTTTTGTTTTACTTACTTCTACATATTTTGATTTACATGAAGGAGGTTGTACGAAAAATGTTGTTGAAATTCGTAATGAACTAACTCATGATCGTATTCTTGAACATCATTGTCGTTCAAAAGACGATGATCTTGGGGTACATCTTATGAAACCTTATTCGACTCCATTTTTAATTAGATTCCATGAGGAATTTGTGTTTCCAACACATTGGTATTGCCTTTTGAGACAAGGTCCTAACATGGAGAATGTTCGTGATGTTGAAGTTTACCTAGCAAAATCGATAATTATTCAATGTGGTCAATATCGTCTATGGGTTGCCAAAGATGATGGAATTTATTTTTCGAATAAAATTAATGTACAACCGTGGTTTGTATTATCGTGGAAATAATAAACAAAAGTTAATGTGCTTCTTCCTTAAAACAAAATCAATATTTATGTAATATGCTAAAAAGAAAAAAATATATGTAACGAGGCTTGTTAAGTCTACATTTTAATTTTTTTTTGGTAATCCAGTCTACATCTTAATTTTGAATCAAGATATAATATATTTGCATATTGTAATAAAATATGAGTTCTCTATGTGTTTTATATCTATATATTGATCAGTAACGCAATATATGTTGTTTCTCGGTCTTTGGATATATTTTTGAGTTTTTCTTAATTACTTAGTATTTTGGTTTTATTTTTTTTATTTAGTACAATAGCTTCATTTATGTATTTGATTCACGAAGTTTGAGTTATGCCGTTTTTGTTTTCCGTAGAATTCTAAGACTTAATTTGTGTTTCCCTTGATTAAATCTGATTTTTTGATTCCGATTTATTTGCCCACCCTCTAAAAATTTTCATAAAGAAAACAACATTGAATGAATTTATTAAAATTACCATTGAAGAAGAAAATTATCCGGCGAGAGATACAATTCACGACCATAACATCCATCGTTTCTAAGAATCGAGACAATCTGATATTGAAAAATCAGAGCTTTCAGATTCTGATATAGTTGATTCTTGTTGTTGATTTGAATCAAAACTAGCTTCAAATTCGGGGTTTACATAATCCATTAGGAATTGGAAAAATCACGAATTTTGAATTTAAAAGTGAGAGAATATGTGAATCAATATTCAAAGCCGTGCGACGACCCCTGTGCTATTTCCCTTTCTTTTTTGTTTTTCTTTCTTTGTTTCCCAATTTCGGTTCACCTCCTTGTGGCCTCCCTCTCTTTCGTTCCGCCTACCTTCACCACTGGTACCACCACTTCTTCTTCGCCATACTCTACCACCTTCATATGCTCAGATCGGGACAACTTGAAAGTTGCATGAGCCTATTGTCGTACTTTTCTTTCTGATTGTGAATTTCAGCGACCCTTTTGAGCAAGAATGGAGGCAAGTTGTTGCTCCATGACAATGAAGAAGATGCTTGGATCTTCCGTTTCGCAGACTTGTGGTGGAGTTCTATTAACAAATATATGGATTTCAAATCCAAGGTAAACTGCATAAATTTCTAAAATCTTTCCAATTCAATCCTACAGATATTTAAAAATCTTTGCAAATGATTCTCTCAGACTTTTTTGATGATTTTAAATTTAAAGGAGTTGATTTAAAATCAGTGAATGAATAACACCCCCTAAATAACATCTTCCAATCCTCTAAGTATGGAATTAAACTGTTGACAAAAAAAACATTCCTTAAACTGCTTTTGACCAGAAACATTTAATCATTTACAGTTGTGTTCAAATTTAGTTTAAACCATAAAAGGTATGACACAATCACTTCCTTAAAAGAATAATAATATAATTATATATACCACACATTGATGCTCTCATTTCTCCAATAAAAATATTTTAAATAAAAAATGAAACTTTTCATATTTTTTGTTTTACTTACTTCTACATATTTTGATTTACATGAAGGAGGTTGTAAAAAAAATGTTGTTGAAATTCGTAATGAACTAAGTCATGATCGTATTCTTGAACATCATTGTCGTTCAAAAGACAATGATCTGGGGGTACATCTTATGAAACCTTATTCGACTCCATTTTTCATTAGATTCCATGAGGCAATTTTGTTTCCAACACAATGGTATTGCTTTTGAGACAAGGTCCTAACATGGAGAATGTTCGTGATGTTGAATTTTACAGAGCAGAATCATCGATAATTATTCAATGTGGTCAATATCGTCTATGGGTTGCCAAAGATGATGAAATTTATTTTTCGAATAAAATTAATGTACAACCGTGGTATGTATTATCGTGGAAATAATAAACAAAAGTTAATGTGCTTCTTCCTTAAAACAAAATCAATATTTATGTAATGTGCTAAAAAGAAAAAAATATATGTAACAAAGCTTGTTAAGTCTACATCTTAAATTTTTTTTTGGTAATACAGTCTACATCTTAGTTTTGAGTCAAGATATAATATATTTGCATATTGTAAAAAATATGAGTTCTCTGTGTATTTATATCTATATACTTAACCGTAACGCAATATATGTTGTTTCTCGGTCTTTGGATATATTTTTGAGTTTTGCTTAATTACTTAGTATTTTGGTTTTACTTTTTTATTTAGTACAATAGCTTCATTTATGTATTTGATTCACGAAGTTTGAGTTATGCCGATTTTTTTTCTGTAGAATTCTAAAACTTAATTTGTGTTTCCCTTGATTAAATATGATTTTTTGATTCATATTTATTTGCCCACCTTCTAAAAATTTTCATAAAAAAACAACATTGATTGAATTTATTAAAATTACCATTGAAGAAGAAATTATCCGATGAGAGATACAATCCACGACCATAACATCCATCGTTTCCAAGAATCAAGACAATCTGATGTTGAAAAATGAGAGCTTTCAGATTCTGATATAGTTGATTCTTGTTGTTGATTTGAATCAAAACTAGCTTCAAATTCGAGTTTTACATAATCCATTAGGAATTGGAAAAATCATGAATTTTGAATTTAAAAGCGATAGAATATTACATAATCTATTAGGTTTAGCCATTTGGGCCAGCGTTTGGGCCAACTTTCAATAATGGGATTTGTCTTTTTCGTCTCTTAATAATTTCAACAAGTTTAGTTTGTTAGATTTTAGGGGATCACTTTCCGGAAATCCGTTTCCTATGTTACGCTCCTACTTTGGTTATCTACGATTATTTAGGGATGCATATGCAATCTCTGTGTAGACGGTTTATAATTACTTTTAACGTTCCACTTGTCAGAACTATATATCTTAGTCTAGTTATGATTTTGTCATCTATGAATAATCATAAGTTCTCTTTGAAGGATTGTAACCTTCCCGTCATGGAATCACTATCCATTGTGGATATCTCTTAATCAATTATATTATCTTGTTGACAAAAAAAGATCGGAGCAAAACCTCAATTACTAAATTATACACCGGTTTAGGAATGTGATTTATATTTTAGTTACATTTATATTAAGTGGACTGAAAAAATATCCTGAATTGAATATGGGATTCAATATTATTGTTAAAATAGGCTATTCATCGATATTTGGATCCGTAATTGAATTCAAAATATTTCTTTATAATAAACAAATAAAATTTGAAAATACTTAAAAATGAATTGTTTTGTTTTCTTTTAAAAAATTCTTTATATCATAGAAGACTAAAATTTTTAATTAAAATTATACAATACATATTAAAATTAAATATTTTAAATATATTTAATAGATATGATTTTGGATCAATATATCTGAACTCAAAAATCTTAGTATTTGATATTAAATTTGCTATTCAAATATCCAAAATTTTGTATAAGATCATAGCGAATTCCAAACGGAGTACTTCATCTGTTGCAGTATATATGACGTTTTTTGCAAGATAATATAAATGACGTTATAGTGATTTTTTAGCATATTGAAAGTATAAATTATACATATTCTACTACATATTTTTTCTTTGATTTTAGAGTAATTTTTTGAAATACCATCAAAAGAAGTTTAAATTTCAAAAATACCACACTTCACACTATATAACGTTTCAAAAATACCCCAAACATAAAAAATGAATTTAAGGGTTTAAAATTTAAAATATTGGATTTGGATACACTAAATAGAGTTTATGGTTTAGTTTTGAAGGAGATATAGTTTGGTTTTGGGGTTTTAGGATTTAAATTTGAAGTTTTAAAGCTACTTTAAATTTTGTTTTATTTTTAGAACAAAAACATCTTGTGATATTTTTTTAAAAATGTAGTATTTTTGGAATTTTGGGAGTATATAATATTGTTGTAACTTGTAACTAATAATTTTGATAATAAAAATAAACTAATTGATGTTTTTATATTTTATTAATCATTTGCAAACATTGCAATGGAAAATATAATATATCGGAGCTTCGTCATAATAAATCTGTATGTTATTTATTTTTGTCTTAATAAAAAGCCATAACCGACCCACATTTTATCCTTTTAAAACGATTTGAGTTATGTCTTCCAATAATAAATAGAAAGCTTAGTTAATGTATTTTATTTTAGAGTCGAGAAAAATTTCAAATAAATCTTTAACTTAGCATTTTAGGCCAAAAAACTAAAACTTTTAAGTGAGTCATTTTAATCATCAGTTTTTCGTTTGAATCCATTTATATATAAAATTTTCTTTGACCAGCCCATTTTAAATATCTGTTTAGTCAACAATTAGCTAATAGTCACTCTTTTCTCTGGGTTCTAATAGTCAAGCATGAGACCAGCACTCTATAAGTCTTTGTTGGTAAAAAAATTTCTGGGCATGGTTTATTTTAACATATTAGCTAAGTCTCTTCTCATAGTTTGATGTTTTGTTTTGACACAAATTTTTAGACATTCCTGCTCAGAGGGTGAAACTTAGAACATGATGTCGTAATACTGTAGAGAGTTCAGTTGAAACATATATAGAACTCTTATAGGAAACAACATAGTAAATAATTTGACGTTCAAATCACATAGCATAATTGCCAACAAAAGAATAGAAAAAAAAGAAGCACTGTTGTGAGTACCGCCACCTGGATTTGATTTTCGGTCACCGCGGATTTCATATGTGGACGGCAGCATTCCATGAACTAATATGTAGATTTTCATTTAGACACCCACTTGGTTAACTTGCGTTCTCATTGAGTGGCAAGACATATGAGTCAATGCAGTTTGGTGGTGAGCTAGATCAGCAGTAAGACCTTATCTTCTCTAGCAGTTTTTCTCCTTCAATAAATCCATCAAAAGGTCCCAAATATTTGTACTTGATGGCTTTCCCATTGAAGCATATATGTACATGGGCATAAAAGGTATGTAAAACAATAGAGATGGAGATGGAGATAGAGATGATCAACACTGTGAAAAGGTGGCTGGTGAAAACCGAATCTGCCAGAAAGTACATATCATGTTAAAGCTACCTAAGTCACCATAAGGAAAAGATTAATATCAAGGAATTATCTGCAATAGGAATTATCTACCTGTAGCTTAATCGTTTCTCACTTACAAGGCTATGAGTATGAGCATGAAAGCACAATGAAATAAGAAAAAAACAAGCCATTTCAGGTTCATAATATGATAATCAGATGCAAATTAAACCACTAATCTAACCGTAAATAAACAGAGAAACAAACCAACCCGAATCGGAGCACAACAGAGGCGAATCTAGATGATACTTTTGATGGGTGCACTAAGGAAGAAAAAAAGAAAATGATGATTTAACATTGGATTAAATAGGAGAAATATAACCAAAATTTTGCAATTTTGTTGGGTGCACATGCATCCATTGCTATAACACTACATCTGCCACTGAGCAGCAGTCCTTGACGGATTGGAGCACCAGTAGCCAGAATTTTCGAAGCCCAATGGGGTTTTGATATTCGTCTCTAATTAAGAAACAACATCTTTTGCTAAAATAAATAAATTAACAGTGTTATAATCCTGTTTAAATATATTTAACTATGTTAACTGTTGACTTAACATATGTCTGAAACGGTGTGGTTAACATAAATTGAATATTTAAATGGATTCAAATAAAAAATTGAAAATCAAAATAACTCACTTAAAATTTAAAGCTTTTTCAAGCATAAAATAATAAGTTAGAGATTTATTTGGCATTTTTCCTTTTTAGAATCTCACAACTTATTTTATTTAAACTATATGTAATTGCGTTTCATCGAGACACATATGACTTCGGCATTTCAACGGTTTCAATAAACCTCGTTTAAGGTCCCATCCCGCTACCAAAAAAAATTTACAAGGTTTTTATTTATGAAATCTACCTATTTCAAACGAAGATTTATAGCAGGCATTTTCAAGAATTTTGGGGGAGTCGGCAAGTGGATTTGTCTTTGGTTCTTGGTTCATATTTGTGGAAAGCTATGGTTTCATCAATGAGCTTATTTGGTTTGCAATTACCATTGCAACATGGATTTTTCAATGTTTTGTTGAGTTTGTATTAAGATCATTTAGGCTTATATAGCTGGAATTTATAGGTTTTGTAAAGAATTTCAGTTTAATTTTAATCCACCAAACAACAAAAAACCATTTTAAAAATATTATCAAACCGCCTAACATTAACTAACTAGATTAGGTCCCGCGTGATACGCGAGTATAAGTAAATTATTTAGATTTAAATATGATAATCAATGTTATTATATAATTTAATCGACGTTAAAATTAAAATTTAGTTATTATTAGTTATTTTGATCTGTAGTTTTTTTTACAAAACCGTTAAAACTAACATCAACAATGTTGTGGTTTTTAGGTTTACACAAACATAAAAGTGTACATATATTTTTTGCTCTTCAAATTTATATTATTAATCTTTTATATATTATATATTTTAGTTATTTTAATCTTATAATTTATGTATAAAATTAATATTTTTCTTTTGTTATTATGGAGTTATCATTTAAAAAGAAATAAATATTTCTTTTTATTATTATTTTATTTTAAAAAATAATAAACTAACAATAAGAAAGTTTCAATTACTTTAAAATATTAGGTTGACACATGTCATAATCTTAATTAACAATAACACATATCACGATATTGTTAATTATAATTTGCTTACGTGTAACATCCACGTTAAACATGTTCCGATTTATATAATAAAATATTCAAACCGCATACGGTGTTTTTTTTATAGCGTCTGCTACTTGTTTGAACACTGATTTGATTAAGTACACAACTTACACGAATAAGATGCTTTACCTATACGTGTGAATCAAACATCTTAACAATCTAAATTAAGTAACAACTTTCCAAAGTCTATCATTGTAATCGTTTAAAAATGGAATGAAATCATTGTGACAATAAAATAAAAACAGCCCTTAAACTGTTTTTGACAACAAAACATCTAATCTTTTAGTTAAAACCATAAATGGTATGGCAAATTTACTTCCTTAAAACAATAGTATATATATATATATATATATATATATCACATTGATGCTCTCATTACTTCAATAACACATCTTAAATAAAAAATGAAACATTTTATCTTTTTTATTTTACTTACTTCTACATATTTTGGATTATTTGCATTAGCTTGTGAAAAAAATGTTATTGAAATTCGTAATGAACTAAGTCATGGTCGTATTCTTCATCATCATTGTGAATCAAAAGACAATGATCTGGGATTACATCTTATGAAGCCTTACTCGACTCCATTTTTGATTAGATTCCATGAGGAATTTTGGTATACAACAGAATGGAGTTGCTATCTGAGACAAGGTCCTAATCTGGAATATTATTTTGAACTTCTAGCTTACAAAGCAGGAGAGATAAAAATTCGGTGTGGTCAATATCGTCTATGGGTTGCCAAAGATGATGGAATTTATTTTTCGAATAAAATTAATGTAAAACCATGGCGTGTATTATTGTGGGAAAAAATACACAAAGGTTAATGTGCTTCTTCCTTAAAACAAAATCAATATTTAGGTAACGTGTTAAAAAGAAAAAAAATATATGTAATAAGGCTTGTTAAGTCTACATATTGTAATAAAATATGAGTTCTCTATATATTATATATATCTATATTGTTAATTATATGACTGAAATAGCATTTACGGGTCCAATAGAATTGATTAAATGGATGACGTGAGCCGAGGTACTGAAAGTCACTGAGGATTAGTTTTCAGAGGTTGGGGGACCGAAGGTCTCCAAGGTACGGTACGATTTTGCACAAGATCCAACGGTGTAGAATCCATTTCTAAGAATCGAGAGAATCTGAAATTGATCACCAAGGCTAGATTTACAGTTATTATAGATTAGATCGTAAATTTTATCGCCTTCAAGTAATTCAATAAGACCGTCGTGTTCGTCTGCTAAAGACGGTGGTGGTTGATCATATGAAAAATCAGAGCTTTCAGATTATGATATAGTTGATTCTTGTTGTTGATTTGAATCAAAACTAGGTTCAAATTCTGATTTTATGTAATCCACTAGGAATTGGAAAAGTCACGAATTTTGAATTTAAGTTTTAAGCTTTGAATTAGTTTTAGACAAGAACTTGAGTTCCAAGATGAAAAGTTCGGCCCATGTCATCCCTTTAGCCACTTCTATTGGACCATGAAATATTTTATGTTATATTTATAACACTTTTAATCAAGGACACAAACATGATCATTTGACTCTTTGATTTTTTTTCAAAAATGAATTAGAAACAAAAGGAGTAAGAGACTAAGAATTGAAGTTGGACTTCGACTTGGTCTCCTAATAATTGTGCAATGAACTTGTGATATTTGCTGATAACATTAAAGTGTTTTTTATGTTAAAGATTGTGTTATTGTCTTCACTACATGTTTACATTTATAAATACTAGATGATTACCCACGTATACATGTGGGTTTTACTTTTTAAAATGTTTCTATATTTTATTGTATGTGTAATATTATTGTAGAAATATATTTTAATTTTTATTGTGTATTTTTTACCGTTCAATAATCGTAGGTTCTAGTGGTCAAGATGTATGGTATTCACGTATATTTTGATATATACCGAAAATTTTTTCAACCGTATTATATTAAAAATGAATAGTTTTGTGATTGGCGATTCTTTTGTTAAACCTTTGCCAAAGTGCAACAATGAAGTAAAGAGAATCAACTGAGATATGAAGAATGAGATTACAAGTGACTTATAAACTTCATTAATAAAATGAGCAATAAATTAAAATTGAGAAAAAATTAATTAAAATTGAGAAAATGAATATTGAAAACGGTTTAGAATCATGTGTGGAACATTTAATTTTATGTTGAGTGTTGAAAGATTCTTGTTCAACGTAATTTTTCGTTTTAATTTTTAGGTTGATGTGTCTTAAGGGGGAGTGCTTAAGTGTCATCTCCTTGTGAGACCGAAACTCTACTTTTATATAATAGATTTGGTTAAGGATATATATTTTTTGTATATTAAACAATGCATAAACATTTTACAAGTTCATATATGTTTGGTTTTATGTAAGTTTTGAGTCATTTCAGATATTTATATTTGATTTGAAACTGAAAACCCAAAACCGAATTAAAAATCCAAAAAGTCTGAAAACTCGAACCCAAACCCGAAAATAATCGAATCGAACCCAACCCGAAGTCCTAAAATACCCGAACGAATTCTATTGTTCCTATCCAAAAAGTTCAAATCCGATCGGATTCGGATATCCGAATGCCTAGGCATGCGCCAGATTTTGAAGCTACTGTAATGAAAATTAACGGTGTTAGTTTAAATATATTTAACGGTGCTAACTGTTTGAAATTATTTAGGTAAATATAACGTAAGAAGATATTTATACATGAAGACATGAGAGTCAATGTAAATATTAGATAACACCAAATCCTTATGAAGTAGATTTGTTGTTATCAAATATATATCCTAATACCCCCCCCCCTTTCCCCCTTCAAGCGGAAAGTGAGTGATCACGAACACCCAACTTGAGAACTAACTTATGAAATGCAGGTCTCGACAAAGTCTTGGTAAATAAATCAACGACTTGCTCGGTGGTAGAAATGTGTGGCGTTGTGATAAGGCCATCTTGAACAACATCTCTTACCAATTCATCTTTTATAATTTATTTTCGCACTCCATTACCAACTGAGAATATGTTAATTTTTAAGATTTTCCCATAAAGATGAAGCCTCAAAAATAAATGATACAGTTGCTCGTATTCGAGGAGAAATGGACGTTCTTATCCATCCAATTATCATGGAATTTTCCGCAAGCCACATTGCGAGTTCCGAGTTGTATGTTGGTTTCAATACCGATCCATCAATAAAATCTAATTTATGTTTTGCCTGCAATGAATTATATATCTCAATTGTCCAATCTTATAGTTATCTTATTTCAATATTACTGAAGAGATTAATGCTCCAACAATATCGGATGCACTGAAAGGATAAGGTGGAAGTAGAGTTGTATTCGATGGTGATGATGTTGTTGTTGTCGATGTGTGTGAAGGAGTAGAGTCTCCCATCGTTCAGATTTTGCAAGGAACGATTTTTAGATCAAGAACCTCGCTATGATACCATGGAATTATTTAAGTAAAAATAATGTTCTACTTTATTAATCAAACGTAAGAAACGTAAGAAGGTATTTATACATGAAGACATGAGAATTAATGTAAATATTAGATAACACCGAATCTTTATAGAGTAGATTTGTTGTTATCAAATATATATCCTAATACTGTTGACTAACAAAGGTCTAAAATGGTCTGGTCAACAGAAATTGTGTATTTAAATGGATTCAAACAAAAAAGTGATGATTGAAATGACTCACTTAAATGTTAAAGCTTTATTGGCCTAAAATAGTAAGTTGGAGATTTATTTGACTTTTCAAAAATTCAATTTGGGCCACTAGATTTTTATTTTGGTTTACAATTTAGCAAATTAAAATATTGAATTACATAATATAATTAAATCATGTAGTATATATCAGAAATACAATGGCAAAAATACAACATTGAAAATAAAAAATTATATACTTTATAATTCAATTTAAGTTAAACATAACACATATATTTTTAAAGCAAAAAATAAAAATTTAATCTCACTGAATATACAATATATTTGCTTTTTAATATAACACTTCAAATCCAAAGTAATTAATACTTATAATAACAGAAAATTTAGTTGATTACAAAACCATTGAATATTCAAATATTTGTTTTTTTTTTAATGTACACTAAATATCCAAAGTAATTAATACTTATAATAACAAAAATACAATGCAAAAAATACATATTGTAATAAAATAACTAAATATATGTTACATATTTTAATAAAACCAATGAATATACAAAATATTGGTTTTTTAATACTACACTTAAAATCCAAAGTGATCAATAAACGTGTAAATTAAACGCTCCTTTGAGAAAGAACCGATGTGTACATACCTACAAAACAATGAATTGAAATCACCAAATTTAGATACATGATTTCAAAGTCCATACCAATTATTATTCAAACAAAAATTACAAATAAATTTATTAAGATACTTTTTTCAATACGAACAACTTTTAAACACCTTAAAAAACTCAATTAAATAACATCTCTTCAACATATATCCTATTGCAATCATTTAAATATAGAATCAAATCGTTGTGACAAAAAAAAAAAAACATTCCTTAAACTGTTTTTGACTAGAAACTTTAATTATTTACCTTTGTGTTCAAATTTAGTTAAAACCATAAACGGTATGACAAAATCACTTCCTTAAAATAATAAAAATATAATTATATATACTACACATTGATGCTCTCATTACTCCAATACAAATATCTTAAATAAAAAGAATGAAACATTTCATTCTTTTTGTTTTACTTGTTTCTACATATTTTGATTTACATGAAGCAGCTTGTAAAAAAAATGTTGTTGAAATTCGTA
This sequence comes from Iberis pinnata, assembly GCA_900406425.1. NCBI lineage: Eukaryota > Viridiplantae > Streptophyta > Magnoliopsida > Brassicales > Brassicaceae > Iberis > Iberis pinnata. The sequence continues at coordinate 3,269 of OVBE01008878.1, read as the reverse complement.
ATGAACTAAGTCATGGCCGTATTCTTCAACATCATTGTCGTTCAAAAGACGATGATCTGGGGTTCCATTTTATGAAACCTTATTCGACTCCATTTTTCATTAAATTTCATGAGGAATTTCTGTCTAGATCACTATGGGAATGCCTTTTGAGACAAGGTCCTAACATGGAGTATTTTTTTGATGTTGAAGTTTACAGAGCAGGAGCGATGATTCTTCGATGTGGTCAATATCGTCTATGGGTTGCCAAAGATGATGGAATTTATTTTTCGAATAAAATTAATGTACAACCATGGCGTGTATTATCGTGGCAAAAATAAACAAAGGTTAATGTGCTTCTTTCTTGAAACAAAATCAATATTTATGTAATGTGCTAAAAACAAAAAATATATGTAACAAGGCTTCTTTAGTCTACATCTTAATTTTGTTATAATATATTATTACATATTGTAATTAAAAAATGAGTTTTCTATGTGTTTTATATCTATATATTGAACATTAACGTAATATCTGTTGTTTCTCGGTCTTTGTATATATTTTTTAGTTTTGCTTTTTAGTTTTTTATTTAGTACAATAGCTTCATTTATGTATTTTATTAAGGAAGTTTGAGTTATGCTGGTTTTGTTTTCTGAAGAATTCTAAGACTAAATTTGTGTTTCCCTTGATTCAATATGATTTTTTATTTCTGATTTATTTGCTCACTCTTTAAAATTTTTCATAAAAAATAACATTTAATCAATTTATTAAAATTACCATTGAAGAAGAGAATTATTCGGCGAGAGATACAATCCACGACCATAACATCCATCGTTTCTTAACTCACGAAACCCATATTCAAGAATCGACTATAACTATGTTCTCGTGTTGGAGCACCAGAACTGGTCCTGAGATTTTAAAGGTTGTGGTATTTATTCGCCACCATTTCTCGATAAATCTTGAAAGTCTTGAGCTTTGCACAAAAGATCCAACGGTGTGAATCCATTCTAAGAATCGAGAGAATCTGAAATTGATCACCAAGCTTTTTCAAGAACTTGGGAGAGTCGACAAATAGTTTTGTCAATGAGCTTATTTCATTTGCAATTAATAGAGTAGCATGGTTTTTTAGACGTTTTGTTTACTTTATATTAAGATCTCTATGGACTCTTGGTGTTAAAAGTTGAAATTTGTGGACTCTTATGATATTATGAAACCACTTAATATTAATTAATATTCAACTAAATATTCTAGGTGCTAGGTAGTGAGTTACCATGTACTTAGCATCTAGCCGTTTCTTTATAGCGTTTACTGCATTTTTGAACATTGGTTTTAATAACTACACGACTTACACCAATAAGTTGCTTACATAAACGTGTAAATCTCCGGAAGGACGTGCGGTTGATGTTCACTCTGGCTCCTTCTCGTTTAGTCCCTCGACTCTTTCACCAGAAGCTGCGGGTTTATCTTTAGCTCTCAATCGTCGAGAGATTGTTTTTCTTTCATACTCACAATTGCTTTTCTTCACCCTTAACTCCAATGCTACTCACATCGAGTTGCAAGATTAGCTTTCTTCGTCTGAATTTACTCTTATTATGTTTTAGTTTATTCCGCGATCAGAAGAGGGAACACTGACCTAGGCAGAGAAAACAAACCAAACTACCTTGAGCCCCGGGACCAAGATCGAGATCCAAGCAGCGAGGGAAGGCTCAGCCTAGAATAAACCCGCAAAAGCCAGTGGCAACCCTCTGGCAAGGGAGAGAGCCAAGGAAACTAGTGTTGTTCCGGGTTTCCTCACCACGAAGCAATAGAGACGAGTCTTACCACCAAGGAGACAAAGAAGAGCGAGCCAAGAATCCACACCGTCGAGTAGCGGTCCGGCGCTCTCAACCACTCCGGCGGCGCGACCAACCGATTACACCCGAGGTCAAGAAACCCAAGCTCGCTTCAGAAACGTGTAAAACCTTTGATTTGCCAACGAAAAGAAACAAAGAAATAAGACGAGAGAGAGCAAGGGAGGACCGGTTCCGACGCTGTGAAAGCCGCCGGAAACCGGTCCCGATCTAGAGTTAATCGCTAAAGAAACTGTAGCAGGCGGCGGCTAGGATTGGGAGAAACTTTGTTTTTGTTTTTGTTTTATTTTTACTCCTCAAATGCTAATTATTTAACTAAATATATATTACATATATTAATACAACCAATGAATATACAAAATATTGGTTTAATATTACACTTAAAACCGCTCCATTGAGAAAGAACCGATGTGTACAAACAAAAATACGAGTCAAAAGGCAGGGTAAGAAAGGCTGTTTTTTATCTATCTATAAAAATTGCTGTTTGACAAAAAAAAACGTGTAAATCAAACCACTCACGCTTTAGAAAAGATGGTAGCATCTAGCCAATGATAACCATGTCAAGCACAAGGCCGATCCTGAAGCCAAACAGAGCAAAGACGAACTTGCGGTCTAATTTATTTTTTCAACATTTTATTTTAAGAAGCGGCCCGTTTTTAAAATTTTATTTTAAGAAGCGGCCCGTTTTTAAAATTTTATTTTAAGAACCGTCCATGTTTTTCATTTTATATTATGGCTTTTAAAATCTCAGGACCGGCTATGGTCAAGCAATATATGATTTGATGTCGGCCTTCATTATGATGAGTAGATTTAATTTTGGATTCTTAAGAGAAAGATGAAATCATAAAGCTAATAAGACAATGAACTCTCGATATTGTAGAACTCACGAACTAGATATGAAACTTACAAGTGCATACATCGGTTCTTGCTAAATAATTATAATTAATAAACATAAAAGATCTAAATTTTGTTATATGTATATATTTCTAACAAATTCAACGATATATATTTATAAAAAAGGATTCTATTTTTTATTAACATTAAGTTTTGTTACTAAACTAAAATTAAGAGATCCAAAAAATAATTTTGGAAGGAACTATAAAATTGTTGAACTGGTTTTGGTGTTAAACGTTATAGAGATCATAGTGATATATAGTGTTATGTAAATTTGTATTTTATAAAAGTAAATTAATTGTTATTGGATTTTGGTATATTTTACACAACATTTTATGCAATTTTTCTATTCGACAAGATCATCATGCATGTTTAAAATATACTTATGATTAATGAGATTTGACTTCTTAAGAGATGAGAACGACAAAGATTTTTACATCTATAAGAGATTTCTTTTCTATAGATAGTTATAAAAAAATGATTGTAAAGCACTAAACTTAATATTCTACATGATTTCAAAGTCCATACCAATTATTATTCAAAAAAAAAAAA
>OVBE01008877.1:0-16654 GCA_900406425.1 Iberis pinnata | reverse complement strand
CCATCTTCTTCTCCATGTCGGCGCCTAGCTGGGCCTTGTGTCGAAATGGGCTTTTGGAGCAGGTGCTAAACCTGGTATCAACAAGCTACAAAGAAGTCACACAAAACAATTCACTTAAGTCTTGGGAAAATGTGAAAAAATTTAAAGAACCAAGTCATCATCACAGGAGCAATCCTCTGATCTATTCAATTTCTTCTTAGATAAGAAGACTGCTTTGTTCTTCAAGTAGAGTAACAACTCAAAAGATAAGGAACAATCAAATGGCACATAGATGATTGAGAATTGAACAACAACACACAAAGAATTCAATATCACACAAGCAATTGCACATTTTGTTAATTGGTAAACCAATACAACTTTAGAACACATAAGTTCAGATTTATATCAATAAGAAAACACAATCACAAAGTAACGAAGGAGATGCATAACCTATAATGAACAACAATATCATGAACAACAATAAGAAAACACAATCGGCAATTGCACACAATCAATATCAAACTGAATCACAGAGTAAGATAAAGAACAAAACAAGAATATACAATAGCACACAATAAAAATCACACAATCAATTCAATAACACACTGATCAATAACATACACCAAAACAGAAATCAATAATCAAAAGAGAATGGTTTAAGACGATAACCATGAAGTGATTGCATATCCAATCGAATTGATTCGGTTCAAAACTCACCCACCAATTGCTTCCTTTGCTTTCCCTGTTACGACTGAAATTGGCTCGAATTACTTCCTCTTCCACGCTTACAACTGAAATCGGCTCCAGAAGATGATGTACGTTTGCCTCGCCATCTCAAAAATCTTCTCCTACGCCGATTTCACGGCGAGTTTTGCCGGAAAACGTACAATTGCCGTTTCGTCGCCCCAACTTTTTCTCCCTGTAAAACCTAAATTTTTCATACGATATGAGAAAAGAAAGGAAAAAAAAACAAAAAAAACTCAATAATTTCGGACCAATTACAAACAGACACGTCAGCGCATCTTAGTTGGTCTTAAACTCCTTGTCTAAGAAACGTATCTTGTTTAATTATAATTAAAATCTTTAATTTTTCCTCTAAATACACTAATATATACTCTAAGAAACCCTTAAGATGCACTAATGAACATGTTCTAAAGAGGCTATGCTGGTTGGACCAAAAAAAAAAGCAAAGAGTTAGCTGATAATCTTACCAGTGATACTCAAGATTATGAACTTTATATTTGCGAAGATATCAAAGCATGGTTAACTCAATTCTGTCATCTATTTGTACCACGTCAATGCACTGAAGCAACATAACAGTCTTCTGAGCAAAGATTGTAAATTTGTAATTGACCTTATCTTTTTACCTCTTCTAGTACTGATTTTACTGTTTGGTTATCGAATGTAATTACACAAATCTTGTAAATCCTCCTTGCTTAGTTTGTGGAGAAAAAAGCATTTCTAATCAAAATAATACATATATTGTAAGAAACAAATTATCAGTTGCAATAATAGTTTTACATTGCAACAAAGAAATTATATATAAAAAAATGATGAACATCCAGACTAGTGTCTCTTTCGTTATAATTTGCTGGTTTTAACAAATTATATCAGTTATTCTATGCAATAGAAAACCATAGTGTAAGTCATTTCTCTCAACTCCACCATCACACAACACAAAACCTCCATAGGGAGCAATAATCAAAACACTAAAATAGAGAAAATATGAAAACGATGTCGTCTAACTTCACCTCTCGGATGATAATCGTATAACAAAGACATATAGTTTAGTCAAATCATGCAAAGATACATAAATCTCATAACCAAGAAAGTCTACATTCTGATTGACAAAAAAAAAAGTCTACATTCTAAGAACTTGTGATATGTCAGAAATTTAACAGAAAACCATCCAGATAATTAACCAATCATTTTACACAAACCAATTAACCAATCATTTTTTTTTCTTCACACAATTAACCAATCATATATGGTTCATATTTCTAACAAGAAACCAAAATTAATGGGAAAAACAAAAAAAAAAGCAGAGAATTACAAATCAACACCCACAAAAACAAACACAAACATAATTCTTGGCTTGGATAAGCTACGAATCCAAAAGAAATCTTAGAATATATACACAACAAGAAAGCAAGTAATGAAAAAATTCTGATGACATGTTTATTACATGGGAAAATCTGAAGAAGAGAAGCAATGTATAACATCTCTTAAGTAAGTATAGGGAACAATTTCAAATTACGCTGTGATGTATTGTACTCTGCTAAAATCAAGATACTCAACAACTATTTTCCTTTGTGTGCCTATGAATATCACCAAGTTAAAAAGACAAATCCAACACAACAAGAACATACAAAACTATGACTTATTAGCCTAAATAGGAATTCATCAATATTTAACATTAATTACTAGAGCAGCATAGATGTCAAAGTTCTGCAAATTGATTCAAAAAATATAGGATATATGCGCACACACACACACATATATATATATATATATAGATAAACTAAAAGCAATATGAATATCTTTTTAAAGACCAAGGAAAGATAATAACCTGACAATCTTGTGCATCAACTGGAGGAGAACACACAATGAATTTGTAGTAATGAGTTCAATTTGCATTAAAAAAAATAAATAAAGTAAGCTTTAAAGTCAAATGCCTTTTTTAATTCAATCAAGAAAAAGAACATATTATAAAGAATTTGAAATTCACATACCTGAAAAATATTTAAGAAAAAATGTTCATACCTCAAAGTTTTATTAAAGCTTATCTCAATAATGCTCCATAAAGGTTAAGCTTATGAATAACATGTCAATAGACCACGTCAAGGCATTTTTTGGCTCATCAGAGGATTCAGACCCAAGTTAGTCTCAAGACACTAACCGACCTCATTTCTGTCAAGAATCAAGGACAACTGGGTTGTGCTGAGGCTTTTGTGTTAAAAGAGGTGAGACTACCTCACGTCATTAGCTTTGTTTTGGAACTTCTTTCAGCTTGAGAAAGCAATTTCCTTGAGGTAATTAAGATTACCCGTGTCTCTTAGCATACAGTTAGATAGGGTCGAGGCATTTGTTTGTAGCTCGGTTAACTAGAAAACCGAATTACTCAAAGAGGGGGTAAGTCAAGTCATTTACATTCTCTCAAGGACGTTCAATATAGGTAATAAGATTACCTTGTTTCTAGTATATAACATACAATGGACATCTCGGTGACTAGGAAACTGATCAAGCTCATATGTGTTCTTACATTAATGTCTCAAAGATGTAATTAAGATCACCTCAATGTATTAGCTCAAGCTATAACTAGGGAGACCTAGTTTACCCAAAGAGATGGGATGACCATTTTGGCAACAAAATCATTCAGAGAAGTAATTAAGATTACCTCGTTTCTGCACACAATGGATGAGTCAATTTTTATAGCTCATATGACTAGAAAGTTGACAAGAAGGAGCTACTCAAAGAGATGAGCATGCCATTTTATGTGTTTTCAAATGGGCGTTTTAGAGAAGTAATTAGTATTACTTCAGTGGACTAGGAATTTGTCCATAGCTCAATTGGCTAGGAGACTGAGTTACTCAAAGATATTACACAAGCTGTTTTGCGTTTTAGACGAGGCATTTGCTTGTATCTCGGTTGACTAGGAAACCTAGTTACTCAAAGATGTTCAGGCAACATGGACATTATAGAAAGGTAATTACAATTACCTCATTATGTGTTTCAAAGAGATGGGTCAAGCTCAATGAAGTTAAAGCAGCAACAAAGACATTTTACAGAGGTAACTATAATTACCTCATTCGGTTATTCCGGGACAAGCTCAATGATGTTCAGGCAGCAACCGGGATATTTTAGAGAGGTAATTATAATTACCTCATTCGGTAATTCAAATACGGGACAAGCTTATTGAAGTTAAGGCTGCAACTAAGAAATTTTACAGAGGTAATTATAATTACCTCATTGTGATTTTCAAAGATGGGACAAGCTCAATGAAGTTAAGGCAGCAACCGAGACATTTTAGAGGTAATTTTAATTACCTCATTGTGATTTTCAAAGACGGGACAAGCTAAGTTAAGGCAGCAACCGGGACATTTTACATAGGTAACTATAATTATCTCATTATGTTTTTCAAAGACGAGACAAGCTCAATAAAGTTAAGGCAGCAACCGAGACATTTTAGAGAGGTTATTATAATTACCTCATTGTTTTTTTTTAAAGACGAGACAAGCTTAATGAAATTAAGGCAGCAACGGAGACATTTTGGAGAGATAATTTTAATTACCTCATTGTGATTTTCAAAGACGGGACAAGCTCAATGAAGTTAAGGCAACAACCAAGGCATTTTACAGAGGTAATTATAATTACCTTATTGTGATTTTCAAAGACGGGACAAGCTCAATGAAGTTAAGGCAGCGACCGAGACATTTTACTGAGGTAATTATAATTACCTCATTGTGTTTTTCAAAGACTATACAAGCTCAATAAAGTTAAGACAGCAACGGGGACATTTTAGAGAGGTAACTATAATTACCTCATTGTGTTTTTTAAAGACGAGACAAGCTCAATAAAGTTAAGGCACCAACCGGGACATTTTAGAGAGGTAATTTTAATTACCTCATTGTATTTTTCAAAGACATGACAAGCTTAGTGATGTTCATGCACCAATCGGGACATTTTAGAAAGGTAATTTTAATTACCTCATTCGTTTAGTCAAAGACGGGACAAGTTCAATGATGTTCAGGCAACATGGACACTTTAGAAAAGTAATTACAATTACCCCATTGTCTTTTAAAGACAAGGAACAAGCTCAATCTTCAGGCAACCTTGAAATTGTAGAGGTAAATAAGATTACCTTATTTTGTTTTTCAAAGAGACGGGACAAGCTCAATGATGTTTATAGGCAACATAAACATATTAAAGAGGTAATTAAGATTACCTCATTCGGTTAATGAAAGATGGGACAAACTCAATGATGTTCAGGCAACATGGACACTTTAGAAAGGTAATTACGATTATGTTCAGGCACCAACAGGCACATTTAAGAGAGAGAATTTTAATTACCTCTTTCGGTTATTTCGGGACGAGCTCAATGATGTTCAGACAGCAACCGAGATATTTTATGGAGGTAATTTTAATTACCTCATAGTGTTATTCAAAGACGGGACAAGCTCAGCAATTGAGACATTTTAGAAAGGTAATTAAGATTACCTCATTTGTTTATTCAAAACGGGACAAGCTCAATGATGTTAAGGTAATATGGACACTTTAGAAAGGTAATTATAATTACCTCATCCTATCTTTTAAAGAGACGGGACAAGCTCAATGTTTAGGCAACAGTGACATTTTATAGGTAAATTAAGATTAGATCATTATGTTATTCAAAGACAGGACAAGCTCAGTGATGTTCAGGCAACAATCAGGACATTTTAGAGAGGTAATTAAGATTACCTCATTTGTTTATTCAAAAACAGGAAAATCTCAACGATGTTAAGGCACATGGACACTTTAGAAAGGTAATTATAATTACCTCATTCTGTCTTTTAAAGGGACGGGACAAGCTCAATGTTCAGGCAACAGTGACATTTTAGAGGTATTTAAGATTACCTTATTGTGTTATTCAAAGACAGGACAAGCACAATGATATTCAGGCAGCAATCGGGACATTGTAGAGAGGTATTAAGAGTACCTCATTTGTTTATTCAAAAACGGGACAAGCTCAATGATGTTAAGGCAACATGAACACTTTAAAAGGGTAATTATAATTACCTCATTTTGTCTTTTAAAGAGATGGGACAAGCTCAATGTTCAAGCAACAGTGACATTTTAGAGGTAATTAATTACCTCGTTGTGTTATTCAAAGACATGACAAGCTCAATGATATTCAGGCAGCAATCGAGACATTTTAGAGAGGTAATTAAGATTACCTCATTTGTTTATTCAAAAACGGGACAAGCTCAATGATGTTAAGGCAACATGGACACTTTAGAAAGGTAATTATAATTACCTCATTTTGTCTTTAAAGAGACGGGACAAGCTCAATGTTTAGGCAACAGTAACATTTTAGAGGTAATTAAGATTACCTCATAATGTTATTCAAAGACGGGACAAGCTCAATGATGTTCAAGCAGCAATCGGGACATTTTAGAGAGGTAATGAAGATTACCTCATTTGTTTATTCAAAAACGGGGCAAGCTCAATGATGTTAAGGCAACATGGACACTTTAGAAAGGTAATTATAATTACCTCATTCTGTCTTTTAAAGAGATGGGACAAGCTCAATGTTCAGGAACCAGTGACATTTTAGAGGTAATTAAGATTACCTCATTGTGTTATTCAAAGACAGGACAAGCTCAATGATATTCAATCAGCAATCGGGACATTTTAGAGAGGTAATTAAGATTACCTCATTTGTTTATTCAAAAATGGGACAAGCTCAATGATGTTAAGGCAACATGGACGCTTTAGAAAGGTAATTATAATTACCTCTTTTTGTCTTTTAAACAGACGGGATATGCTCAATGTTCAGGCAATAGTGACATTTTAGAGGTAATTAAGATTACCTCATAGTGTTATTCAAAGACGGGACAAGCTCAATGATGTTCAGGCAGCAATTGGGACATTTTAGAGAGGTAATTAAGATTACCTCATTTGTTTATTCAAAAACGGGACAAGCTCAATGATATTCAAGCAACATGAACACTTTAGAAAGGTAACTATAATTACCTCATTCTGTCTTTTAAAAGAGATGGGACAAGCTCTCGGTGTTCAGGCAACGATGACATTCTAGAAGTAATTAAGATTACCTCATTCAGTTTTTCAAAGATATGGGACAGGCTCAATGATGTTCATGCAGCAATCGTGAAATTTTAGAGGTAATTAAGATTACCTCATTTGTTTATTCAAAAACAGGACAAGCTCAATGATGTTAAGGCAACATGGACACTTTAGAAAGGTAATTATAATTACCTCATTCTGACTTTAAAGAGACGGGACAAGCTCAATGTTCAGGCAACAATGACATTTTAGAGGTAATTAAGCTTACCTCATTGTGTTATTTAAAAACGGGACAAGTTCAATGATGTTAAGGCAACATGGACACTTTAGAAAGGTAATTATAATTACCTCATTCTGTCTTTTAAAAGAGACGGGACAAGCTCTCAATGTTCAGGCAACAATGACATTCTAGAGGTAATTAAGATTACCTCATTCTGTTTTTCAAAGATACGGGACAGGCTCAATGATGTTTAGGCAACATAAACGTTTTAAAGAAGTAAATAAAATTACCTCATTTGAGTTATTCAGGGACAAGCTCTGTGATGTTTAGGCAACATAAGAAATTTAGAGAGTTACATTAAAATTACCTTAGTGAGTTTATTCATAGAGACATGACAAGCTCAATGATGTTCAGGCAACAGATACATTTTAAAGCAAGTCATTTAAAGAATGGACAGATACAATGAGTTCAGGCAGCATGGTCATTTTAGAAAGGTAATTAAGATTACCTCGTTTTTCATATAGCACACAAAGGGATTAATAGAAAAATCGCTAGATATTGAATCAGCCTAGAGAAAAACCCAGAATACAGACAAATTTCAAAACCCAAGACACATAATCAACCTTACGAAGCAGAAAAACAAAAGTTTGAAAACCAAGTCAGACTTGCAGAGAAAACACATAAAATCAAGCAGATTTTAAAACCCGAGAGACACAATCAACCTGACAAAGTAAAAATAACAAATGAAAACAAACCAAACCCCAAAAAATAGGCGAGTTTGAAAACCCTAGAAACAGAATCGATGTTACGAAGAAGAAAAATCAAGAGAACATACAAAATTGAAAACCCTAGAGACTGAGTAAACCTTACGAAGGGGAAAAAGAAAATGATAACACATGTAAAGAAACACCCACAAACTTAGAAAAATAAGGAAATTTGTAAACCATAGAGATAGAATCAACCTTACGAAGGAGTTCGTGATCGCTTCAGAAGTTATCGATCGGCTCTGTAGGTAGGAAAAGCACCCCAAAATGGATCAATGCGCGATAATGGTTGTTGTACAGGAAAATAACCCAAATTAAAAACTCTAAAAACAAAATTGAAATACAAAGGCAAATGAAACTGCTGAATCCAAACGCAAGAAAACATAATTGATAGACGGTAAACTTGAAAGAAAAAAGGAACACGACAAATTCGGCGAATACGATGATCGATCACCCAAAAAAAAGCACAAGTGAATAATGATTAGAGAACAAGAGAAAGTGGTTTAAACATAATGATTTTCTAAGACGGCGTCAAAACGACGCTGTTTATAGAACTATAACGGTCAATAGAATAGATTATACAGCTGGATTTAATGTAGCACTAAAACGACGCCGTATAATATCTATCTGTTCATCTCTTTCCATTTTGCGTGTATTTTGTAACCAAAAAAAAATGGTAACTATTTTGAGAATTACCTTTATTGTGGGTAACGGTAAAAAAAGTCACAAAAGAGTCTTAAAATACAATTGAAAAAGGAAAGTATAAAGAGCATAAGGTATTCAAAAGAAGAAGATATGATAAAAGAATCAATAAACAAATTTGAAGCACAACCCTCTCGGTTGTCTCATACTAACAAATCCCACACAACCATAAGCTGTTTCTTAAAAGAGTAATAAAATCGAAACTAAAAAATTATCCTTTGCAACCCACAAAGAAAAAGACAATCTACCCTTCTGCTAAAAAAAAGGTCTCTTCTTTTCTTTCCCAACCCAACATTTTATCTTCTAGCTCCTGAATGATTATACTGTTGTATCTTCTGTGCAGTGACTGGTCAGGCTTTGGTCTTGGTCACAGCATTACTCTGTTACTACTACACCTTTTTCTGGTTACATCATCACTTTGGAAGTTAAAAGAGAAAGAAAGAAAGAAAGAAAGAAAGAAAGAGAGAGAGACTGAGAAAGGAAAAAAAAAAGGAAAGTTAATTTGGAGCAAGCTGGTTCCATGTTTCTTCTTCTCCCTACTCTCTCCCTCCAGTTCATGCATAGTACATGTACAAGCTGTTTGCTGCTGCACAAGCAATTGAGTTCTCTGTTGGGTGCCAAGCCATATGCAGTAATTTAGTCGTGAAATCGTATGCGTTCCCATTTGACTCTGCTCCAGGACTCTCTGATCCTGCACCGAAACACGAGTTTTACTCCGTAAGGAAAACTGTAAAAGCTTCAATGGATATTAATGTTATTATGTTACTACTACTACAAACCTCGTCTAACTGCACGCGTCATACTGCTCATAGATCTGGAAGGTCTTGCAGGTGTCTGGATTTGCCTCCTAATATCATCCATTGATGCAAAAGTTTTGCAGTCGATTAGTACAAACTTATATTACTTAATTTTAACTATCAATGTGCTCTGTTTTCCGATTTACCTCATCGGGTTTTTGCTAGCTTCCAAAGTTGCAGCTTCAGTACTTCCAGGAGAGGATCCAAACACGCGGAATAGATTGCTGGTTCACCAGGAAATAAGTATGACAAGTTAATCATTTGTTCTTATACATGAGAAAGTTACTGTATCGACCAGAAGCCAATTAAGATAACCTGTAAGAGCCTGTTGCTACCCTCAATCCATCGCCACTCAGACAACACTCAAATTTATCAAAGATGGAGTCATTTTCATATAGATCGCATAGCTGCAACCATGTAAAATATGGTTAATTTTCAAGAAGGAATCATCAAATAAGAAATGCCCCAGAAAGAAGCTCTTACCTTGGGTCTCAGATGTTCATGAACCTGGTAAGATGCAACTGGACCAGAATCCATGTTAATGTCCCACAGCTGAAACATCGTAAAGGGCAGAAGATATCAGAAAGAACCGAAGAAAAGATTTATAAGAAAAACTATACACAAGAGAACTGGACGATTTCCAACCTTGAGCGTCATGTAATCACGACTAAGTATGTATCTCCCATTATTTGAGAACCTAATATCTGAAATTGACGCAATTATCTCTGTGAAAAATGATCTTGAACCAGGGGCTTCTGGTTCTTCAAACCTGTGATATGAAACAAAAATGATCAGTGGTTTGAAACTTTATCCTAATAATCTTCACTTCCAAGTCATTCGTGACAATATAAAAGAAAGAATGGGACTTAACCTACTCATTCATACTCCCTTCTCAAATAAGAATATTGCATATTGAAACTCGCTCTACATATCCACAAAAAGGCTACTCGTTTTGATAAAGAATGAGACAAACAGAACTTACAATTTTGTATGAGAATCACACAGAGCCGATTGCCGCATATCAATCAAACGGATGGAGCCTTTTGAGCTGCTATATGCGAGCATATTACAATGAATAGGATGAAACTCGGCTGACGTAATAACCTCTGCAGAGAACCATGGAGTATTTAGAAGTATGCTCAACAATCAAAATGTGTTTATGCTCGACAATCAAACTGTGTTTATGTAATAAACTCAGCTCTGTTTATGTACTTATAGTACACATGAAAACAATCAAAATGTGTTTAGGTACTTGTAGAAGTAAGGATGTTCTTAAAATATGGATAAATTTTAACCATACACAATAAGGGGGGGGAAAGCATACCAGTCAAGTCCTCCATGTTTGTTGGCTTAACATCAACAATATTGAAACTCTGGTTGCTGATTTCCAAATTCCAAAGATTTACTCGCAGATCATCAGCCGAAATAAATGTTTCTCCGTCGCTACAAGAAAATAATGCATGATCCATTATCACAAGGAACAATGCAAAATATGCTGTAAGACATGTATGTTGAAGTTGTGAATTTAGAATCAACTAAATTCGATAAAGAGGATTATAGCATGAAAAAGGGATGTTAAATCATACTCTAAGAACATTTTAGTTGTTGGCATTGTTTCTTGAGAAGGAAATCAATAAAAATGTGGTAAAAAGATACCAAGGGCAAACTATAGGAAAACGCTTACCTGCTATTTGAGATTGAATTAATATGGTAATCATGAGCATGAGCATACACTCTTCGGCATCGAGCCACAAGGCTGGTCTCCTGGCTAGTAACCTAAACATACAAAAAGACCCATTATTCCAAGCAAAGCATCGGTTGACTACTATATGGCGCTAAGTTGGTAACAGGATGCAAGGGCCACTAGTAAATTCTTACATTTTACAAATCAAGTAGTGGGATCCTAAACACAATAAAATATCCACAACTTCCAATTTCACGGTACCAAGCAAAGAAATAGATTACTGATCAACACTTGTTACTGAAGAGAAGCTAAAGGCATGACAAAAAATACAGAGGACAGGCTGGATATTTACAAAAGAAATATTATTTTCAGAATCCTAAAACTGGAGCTTCATTTAACATCAATAAACGAAACCAAATATTGCGTTGAGTACAACTACCAGAGGAAGATGCAGAGATGGAATGCCTCCGGGAGGGAAAGTGTAGTCATTGCTCAGGTAGCCATTACCAACTGATTTTGTAGGGCTAGAGTTACTTGAACTTGCTACACTGGTGTAAGCTTCCGATCCTTTAATATTCATTTCACAAATTTTCTTAATCTTCTTCTCTTGTACCTGTTTGATCACAAATGATTGGAGGAATCAAATTATAAGAGGAGAAAAAACAAAAACTGATTCTCCTATTGTATTTGAGACTGGAAGTATAAACAACCAGTTTCCACGCCCTCATTGCATGCGACACCAACTATATTTATATACTAGTATTAAGCATATGAAACATAATAAAGGAACTGACATAATTAGAAAGGGGATTGCTTTAAATGGCATATACTTGTATTCATAAGATAAAAGCCTATCTCGTTAACGCACCTTCCAATATTTGATTGTTTTATCGTTTGTGGAAAGAAGAAATAATGCACCATTTGCTGGCTGACACCATCTGATTTTATTGATTTTCTCTTCTATCTCCAAACTCTTGAGATAGTCAAACTAAAACAGAAAGAAGAACAAGCTTATAGCCTACCAGAGGAACTCCATTACTTGTAACTGATATACTGTGATAAGTTTTAACATACCTCTGGTTCATGACTCTGAAATTCTGTCTTATATCGAAACTCAGGATGCCTAACTGGGTAATCACTCGGCTCAAGATCCTTCCTGGACCCTCCATGCTGAAAACAATTGCACAATAATGCATTATAGCACAGAACATCTGTTTTAAAGAAGATTAAAGCAAGTCTTGCAGAGGAAAGAGGGAAGCACATCTTTAGTATCTGTCCTCTCAAAAAGAACTACTCGGCCCCCACGGTCACCAGTTGCTAGATGGTCTCCATTTTTATCAAATTCGATTGCAGAAATGATATCAACTGCAGAAGAAAAGTGTGCAAAACAGAATCGTGACATCAGAAGTCTCAACTAAATTGTAGAAGCTAAACATACCATAACCTTAAAATGCAGTTGGAATATTCTTTCCCTTAACATATAGAACGGTTTAAAAGACTTCAGACTATAACATGAGAAATGTTGGGACACAGCAGATTAAATTTATCTTATAATAAAAGTGCCTCTGAAGACCACCAAGTCACAATATTACTAACGAGTGCTTCATTAATCACAACAGAACTGCTTTAGACCAACTCAATATTACAAATTCAGTTCATGAAATTAACCATTGGAGCCAAGAAGAGAGCTGCTTCACACTTATTGCTCGAGAACCAGATTCAAAAATACGAAAACAATACTTGTGGCTATAGTTCCATGGTTGTAGCTATGTCGCATTGGGCAGACGGATGCTTCAAGCAAGATTACCCTCATGATTTCAACTTATATGATCACTACCATATCAAATCTACAAAACTATTGAAAACATGTACAGATACTGCGAACTTCCAACCTCACATACAATCAGTTGAAGGAATGGAGATGCTCTCATACACAATAAAAATCCAAATTATCATAGCAGCACTCATAGGACATAGAAACTCTCTACTAAGAGTGCAATGGAATAACCAAGAACCAAAGTCACAGAGACTCATCATTGCCCCAATAAGAATATCTCACTAATCCCTAACATCCAAATTAGATCCAATCCCCAAATCAAAACCTTTAGTCCTCAAATACATCCCCGGATCTATAAGAAAATAGGAAGCTAATATATTACACAATCTAAAAACGCATTATTACCTTCCTGGACTTCTTCTCCGGCGGTTCGTTCGCCGAAGACCTGAGAGAATCTCCAATCTAAAGCGGAGGAAGCGGCATCGTTACCACCGTTCATTTTTCTTTTGCGTAGAAATCCGAGCTTCTAGAAAATAGAAATCTGAGCTTCCAAATCTTAATCAACAAATCGAAGATCGCATCATCACCAAAACTAAACCCATTGATTCACATTCAAAACATAGTTTTGTTAATCAATCATCGCGATCGAAGCACTTGATCGATGACAAATTTCGTCTCTTTCTCTGTAAAAAAAATAATGGAATTTTGATATCTCTCTCTGTAGACAATGGAGGAAGGAGAGAAGAAAAAACGAAGTGGCCCTTTTTCTCTCTCTAAAAGGACAAAATTGGAATTAAAACCTTTTCTTCGGGACCATAACGAAGGAACAAATCGTATAAGTTAGTGTCTAATACTATAATGTCTTTGTCCTGTTATCAAAGTTTTACTAAAGTTACGACCCGTGACATTATTTTATTTGACCAGTAGATATGAGTGGTCGGTGACATATCATTTCGTATATCATTGGTTAGCTGTGGAGGTGCGCTTGACTCTGTTAAATGATGGGTAAATATGTATAAAAATATCGTTACTTAATTTTATCTTACTAACAAAATTCCATTGCACATTTGTCATCTTTCTACAAGAACAACATTATAATACAAACATATTATAATAGGGTATTGATATTAAGAGTTTACTTAGAATGTCGATCACACAAAGACAAAAGCCTTGCAATAGAAAGTAGACATGAAACCAAATACTATAGTAAAAAAAGTTTAGTAAACCAATAATCTAAAACTTGAATTATGGCATAATCCAAAATTATTTTGAACCAGATCAGGCCAAATTAGCTTAAACAAGGACTGGCTTGATAAGTGACCGACTATGAGAGAGAAGAGATCATCACATTCTGTTTTTGTTTTATTTTTGGGATGAAGAGTAAAGTTGAGACCTATCAAATTATATAGATTTGGTGGGCCTCTTGGCCCATTAGTATTTTTCTTAATCGCAAGGTCCCTCCGAGCATGGACTAGAGAATAGGTCCAAAAAAGCTGTTAGACGAATTTGGTGGTTCGGTTTAGAGCTTTTTTTGGTTCAGTTTGGGTTTTGAAAAATAGATTCACCAAATTTTACTCTGCCGCAGATTTTAATTTTAATAAAACCTAATAGATTCTTGTTTATATTTTTGGGTTAAATGTTAAGATATTATACCAATCTTTAGTTTTTGACACAAGAGAAAACTAGAAAAAAAAACTAGAACAAAAACGAAAGACAAACGCAAAACACGACTTACAACAAAACAATAACTAAAGCTAAAAAAATCCAAAAACGAAAGATCGGAAGCTAAGGAAAAGCCGCAAGGACCGAGAAGTGCAATTCAAGATGCCACGGGTGCCCACTACATCCACAGTTTCATAGACAACACTAAGTGAACTTGTAAACCAAACCAACGACAAACAACCGCCATTGAATAAGCAGAAAGAAGCCATCCGATGAAGCCAAAACAAGCTAGCCGAGACCAGAAGTTTGGAAAAGAGGAACAATGGACAGCAAGACACCAATCCTAAATATCCAAGACTCTAGTGGAACATGTAGCTAATCTGCACCACCTCACGAAAAGGCTCATCCTCCAACCACAAACAAACCGCTTTGGAACCGACGCTGCTAACAACAAACCCCAGGCTAAATTAAGACTTCACAATAGCGACTGCACTGAAGAACTGAACTGGAGGAAGTCGTGCTTATTAGCGTGAATCCAACCCAACTAATAAAATCTCTGGTGCCGAACTAAAGGAAGAGAGCCTAAGGTGGCATGGGGCCCTCAAACACAAAGGGCCACCTACAAGCTCTGAACCACCTACACCACGCGCTACTGGAGAAGGCCAGAAGAAACCAGAGGCAAAGAAAAGGTACCACACAAGCTGAAGATAAACGAAGAGACAGAGCCACAGAAGATCAGAAAAAAAAACGCACATGAACCTTGTACCTAACTTTTATAGAGAAAAATAGCATAATGCGGTGGAAACCGGAACAAGAGCTGTCTACAAAGCCACCTGAGAAAGCAATCCACCGCAACACCTCTACCAACAGATCCGACCTGGAGCACCACGTCCAAACCTGAAGACATCAGTGGTGAAGGGAACCACCACAGAGCGCCGCAACCATAGAACCAGTCAGATCTAACCTAAGATCCTATGTCTTCAAAGAAAAAAAACAGAAAAAGTGGAACTAGGCGGTGGAACAAGATTGTTGCGCTCTTCTTCGAAAAGAAAGGTGAAGTTTGTTAAACCGGTCCTCTTGAATCGAATATTTCTGGACACAGTCAAATTAAATAAGAGTTAGACGACGTGGATTGTATTTTTAATTAAATAAATTAAGATTATTTGATCGACGTGGTTGTTTGACCACAGCACTAAGATACTAAGACTTTTACTTCGGCTATGAATGTGTATGGATCATATTGCTACTTATTATATAGCCGAAGTATGTATGAAGTTGATGTGCTTTTAGTAGCCGAGCTCTTTTTGGACGAGATACTCTGTCGATTTATTCTTTCTGGATCTCGTCATCATAATTACCTTTTATGCCTCGTCGATCTCGTCGATATACCAATTTCTATCTTTTTCCGTTTTTCCCTCTAGTTTTTCTTACCCCCTCTTCATTGATTGACCTCCTCCTCTATTTATACTAGTTCGCATTAGACTTTAGTGTGGTGAACAGTGACCCTGACAGGTGTCACCACCTGATCGAATGAAGCATGCAATTAATGGGCCTATCACATACTTGGGCTTAATTCTGGTTGGGCCTTTGAGGGGTGCTGAACCCTGGCCCAACAGTTACTCCCCCCCCCAGGTCGACGAGATATTCGTCGACCAATTCCTTTTGGGTTGGGTGCTGCGTCTATGAATTTAACCAAAAAACATGGATCAATGTTGACGTGATAAAGGACATGCGTTATTCGTCGAAGTAAAGAATACAAATTAAGTCGACGAGATGAAAAGTCCAATGCGAACGACGAAGTTCATGGTCTTAAGGGAATTCTCCTAATATCAACGAGGTTCATGGTCTTAAGGGAATGCTCCTAATACCGACGAGGTTCATGGTCTTAAGGGAATGCTCCTAATATCGACAAGGTGGCTTCGAAAGGTTACTCGTCTTGGTGTGAGTCGCCGAGGTATCAGCTTCTTTGACAGGTCACATTTTATATACGACGAAGCAATACACTCGAAGGAGTGCACCTTATTTTGGAAACATTGTTTTTCGAGGAAGTGGTGAAAAGAAAAAGTGCTTTTCACAGTTTNTTCGCATTCCACGTCAGCTATTATAAGGGTCCCCTCCTCATTTATGTTATTATCTTCTTCTTGCGCTTACAGGTACAACTTCTCTCTCTACTCTCTCTACTTTCTATCTCTAGGTTTAGGCTTTTTGTCTCCTTTTGTTTTTTGCTCTGCCGCTAAATTTCCGGCCAGTTTTGTCGTCGGAGGGATTCATCGCCTGTTTTTTCTG
>OVBE01008876.1:0-16655 GCA_900406425.1 Iberis pinnata | reverse complement strand
AGTGACTTTCACCTGGATCAGACTGGTATCTGCTCATCATGCTCAAAGCACATGCAATATCTGGGCGAGTGCATAACATGGCATACATAATAAATCCTATAGCAGATGCATAAAGAATCTTTCTCATATGTTCTCGCTCATCATGTATCGAAGGACATTGAGTCTTGCTAAGAACTATGCCATGAGACATTGGTAGAAAACCTTTCTTAGAATCAAACATATTGAACCTATGTAAGGCCTTATCAATATAAGTATCCTAGCATAGTCCAATTAGCTTGTTTAATCTATCTCTATAGATTATTATTCCAATAATATATGTGGCTTCTCCCACGTCTTTCATTGAGAAACAACTTCCTAACCAAGTCTTAACAGACTAAAGCAAAGGAATGTCGTTTCCAATGAGCAGTATGTCATCAACATACAATACCAGAAAAACAACTGCGCTCCCAGTAAACCTCTTATAAATACATGGTTCTTCTTCATTTCTAATGAAATCAAACTCTTTGATTACTTCATTCCAACTCCGAGATTATGTTCTTAACAATCTTGTAGAGTTCTCATAATGGGTCAGTCCAATACTATATTCTCCAACACATATCTATGTGAGTGACTTTAATACTATATATTAATGACTTCACGAAACTTAGTCATCATTCACCTCACATACTAGTCACTTATAGTTATTAATGTCCCATGTTAATAACTTTGACTAGGGACCTTCTTAATTTTTGTCATCTTACACGTATAGGATTTCATGATCAAGTCACACACTTGATGACCTATAAGAATAACATAAATTATATTGGGATAATTATTTAATTATCCAATAATCAAATAATCTATGAAACTAATTTTATTATTTCAAAACATAGAAAATCTATGTTTTCCGGAACATCAATTCACAAAAGCATGTCACCCACTCAACCTAAGATCCGATCTTGTAAGAATCTAATATGACTTTCATATTCAGATCACTTACGCGGTTTATTAGGATACCATAAAATTTTAATCCCACTAGCTTTCAAAAATTTTTAGTCTTCTAAAAGTTGCATTACTAATAACAAACCATTTGTTATTCACTTCATTGTAAAATTCTTTTAAGTTTTTCAAAGAATTAATCTCTATGTTTATCATATAAACATAACTAAATTTACTGAAATTATCAGCAAATATAATGAAGTAATAATTTTTCTCTAGTGATTCAAATTATTGATTCGTACACATCTATATGTACAAGATTCAAAAAGTCACTGGTTCATACAAAAGAGCGCAAAAGTTCATCACTATGAAACTTTGAAATGCAATTCTTACGTATACGACCCAAAAGAAAATATCACAAAATATTTACAACCTTTTGGTTCAAATACTATAGATAGACATTTGTTTAAAATATACATCTCATTCTCTAATGGGATGCTACCAAAAATATTTTATCGCAATAAAATATAATCTTTATTTTCTTAAAATCAAATTATAAGAAAAAGATAAATATTTAAATCCTTAAACCATGCATAAAGCCAAGATAGATATAGTAACCCTACAACTTAGGTAACAACTATTGTTCCAGTTTTCTTGTGTATGTTTACTTTCCTATCTTCCATAATTATAATATTGATGGGGTTTACACAATTTCACAAATGTCAATGCCACATCTGGTGTCCAATACTCAAATAGTAAAATTATAATCAATAACATTTACTTCTATAACACTTATACATGGAGAAGAAGATTCAGAACTATTGTTTTCAACTTCTCTAAGTTTTTCTTGTAATTTCTCTTCCAATTTCCAAAACCATTACATTAATGGCACTTGTCATCACCAAGAAAGATTGGATTTGAATTTTGAAACGGCTCAGACTTTTCAGGTTTCTCAATCCAACTTGTCTTACCGAACATATGTCTTTACCTTGTTTCTTAAACCTTTTTATCCTTTTGTACCTTTTGTACATTAGGATTTCTCCTCATGCATCTCATGCAATTTAGTTAAAGTTCATAACAAACTGGTTATAACTTAACAATAATGACTACAAGACAAGATCAATAGCCAACTCTTAGCTAATAACACAATCCAATTTTGCCAAGTTATCGGTATAACCCATCATTTTCATGACATGTGGACTAATTGGACGGTCTATTGATAACTTGCACTCTTTGAGAGATTTAACTGTTTTATATCTCTTAGTTTGTGCTTGTCTTGAAACACCTTTCAGCCTAGCTATCATGTCTATTAGCAATCGCACATTCTCATATTGCTTATGAAAGTCCGAGTTCATGGTTTCCAACATACGACAATAGAAATCAACCTTATCATTGAAATGCTTATCCCAAGCATTTCTTTATGTATGTGGAAGTTTTGTCCTAGGTTTTTACAGGAATTTCCTTCTCAAGGAAATATTTGATTTTTTCTGTTTGAGAATCGAGAAAATTCGATCCATTAAGTTTTTCCTCCTCAAGAAAAGAACGCATGGAAAAATTACTACAAGAGTTTGAAATAACTATTAAAAGAATTAAGGAAGTTAATATAATGTTCAAGGAATTTTGAGCATTCTTAACAATTAAGAAAACTCACGCTAAACTCAAAACAATATTTCTTCAAATTGAGTTCAGTGTTCCAAGATCCATATTTCACTAGAATCCAAGTGAGCTTTGGCTCAACTCCTGAATATCTAGCTATTTAGGTAAGCAACACCCTTGCTAATTATATCCAATATAACTCTTGGTTGTGGATGACATCTTATGTCTTATCCAACTCTATGTGCCTAAGCCCAAAACCGTTTTGATAGCCTAGACAAGTAAACCAATCTTATTCCATAGGTACTCTCTAGCTCTAAAACGTTGCAAACCGCTACTTTGGCAGACCCGCCATACAACGAATAAAGTTTTGATTGTTACCAATTGTCTCACTCTTAAAAAATTACAGACCGCTGCTTTGGCAGATCCGCCATACAACAATTTAAATTTTGACAATAAAATTGGGGATACATCAAAATACTTGTTATTAATTGAGGAACAAAATTATTATTTAATTTATATATTATTTTAATTTATATCTAATATAAAAGAAATAAAATATATAACTTATCTAATAAGTAATAATTAAATAATTAGATTCAACAACTGAAACAACTAATAATTGACTCGATACTAATCTAAATAGGATAAATCTAATTAGTTAAACACTAAAGAATATATATATATATATATATGATAATTTCCTTATAAATTTCCAAACCTTGTATAAATAAACAAAATCTAATCAAATTAGATTTTTTTAATTCTATTCCAATTAGAATCATTCATGGTAGGAAAAACTATTTTGATTATACAAAGTTATAGCCTTATAAAATCTAGTCAAATTGGATTTTCTAATTCTAATCCAATTAGAACTATCAAATATAAAACAATAATTTTGATCAAAGATCTGAATATACCTATCAGTTGGTATCAGACTTCTTTCCCCTGGGATACAATATGCCGCCAAAAAAAGTTAAAGAAAAGGTCGTTACGAGTGACGAATCTACAGTTGTTACGTCAATCACTTCTTGCTATGCAAGAAAATATTCAACAAACAATTCATGCTTCAATTCAAGAATTAGGTGATACTTTGGTACAATGTCTTGCACTAAATCGAAACCCGTTATTTGAAGAAGCAGAGAATAATGATTGTTTGTATGAAGAACATCTCCCACAACGCCTAGCAGCCGAGGACCGTCACCGTGATGTTCATCATGACGAAGACAATGATCAACCTTGGGTACGTCATGTAGTGCGCCAAAAAAACGATTCTAATTGGGAAAGAGGCTTTAAAGTCAATATTCCTGAGTTTTATGGTGGTGTTAACGGTGATGCTTTACTAGACTAGATTGTTTCTATCGAGGAAATACTCGAGTTTAAATAGGTGCCCATCGATAGACAAGTTTCTTTGATTGCCATGCATTTTCGTGGTCACGCATCGTCTTGGTGGAAACAAACAAAGTCAACTCGCATACGTTTAGGCAAAGAGCCTATCCGTTCATGGGAAAAGCTCAAAAAGAAGCTTCGGTCTCCTTTTCTGCCTCATAATTATGACCGCCTGATGTACAATCGCTTACAAAATCTTCGTCAACGTTCGCGTTCAGTTGATGTTTATGCAGATGAGTTTTCTGTACTTCTCACTCGTGATAGTCCCGAACAATTAGTTTCACGTTTTATTGGAGGTTTTTGCCCTTCTTTACAATACTCTATGGCACAAGTAAATCCCTTGTCTGTTAGCAAAGCCCATCGTCGAGCTGCTTCCTTTGAAGTACAACAACAACAACGATCAACCACTTGGTCCACTCAAGCTCCACGTTCCCGTACATCGGACTCGCCACCTTTAACATCTCAAGCAGCTAAAGACCATCCGAAGTCAAGTAACTTACGGCAACAAACACAAGCGAACAATGATCAAGGACTTCACCGTTCTTCTCGACCAAAAATTTTGCGATGCTTTGCATGTGGCGAACCGGTTCGTCGCCAAATAGCATGTCCTCATCAGTCTTGTCTTGGTTTATTACTTGATACTAATAAAGAAGTTGTGCGTGATGATGTTCCATCCGACAAAGACAGCGATCCTGTTGAAGAGGATAATATACATGAAACATATGGCGATACAGAGCTCTTACTAGTCTTACGTCGGACTTGTGTTGCACCACAACGCGAAGACAATCAATGGTTGCCCCACAATAGTATGCTTGTTCATCATCAATTCGGGTAGTTGTCGTAACGTGATCTCTTCTGCGCTGTTGACAAGTTGGGTCTTCCTAATGAGGTAAACCCTTTGCCGTATACGCTTGGTTGGTTGAGTGATGGTGTCTCCATAAACATCACTCATTGATCATTGGTTCCTTTTTCCATCGGGCCTCTTTATCGTGATATAATTTACTGTGACATAGCTCCAATGGACGTGAGTCACTTGTTACTGGGCCGTCCTTGGGAATTCGACTGCAAGATTGTGCATGACGGAGCAAAGAATACTTACTCATTCATTTTGGAGACAGATCAGATCATTCTCTTACCAACTAAAGAGGCTCCGCTTCACCTCCGCCGACTTCGACGGCTCCTTTGGCACTACCTGCAGCTTCATCCAACCTCTCGTCTTTGTTATGCAATTACTCAGAGTTTGTGAGTGAGATGCATCAAACTGTCTTTGCCTTGGCATTTCTTCCCACATATCCATCTCCAGCATTACGTACAGATATATGTCCGAACATTACAACTGTACTCAAAGAATTTGATGCAATTTTTCCAGCCTTGTTACCAGAGTCCCTTCCGCCTCTACGCGATATAAAACATCACATTAACCTCATTCTGGGTGCGATGCTTCCAAACCGTCCTCATTACCGCATGAGTCCATTAGAACACGAAGAATTACGCCGCCAAGTCAAAGATTTACTCCAAAAGGGACATATCCACAAATTTTAAGTCCTTGTACCGTACATGCTCTCTTAATACCTAAGAAAGATGGTTCTCGGCGCATGTGTGTCGATAGCCGCACGATTAAAAACATAACGGTGCGTTACCGTTTTCCAATTCCTCGACTTGATGACATACTTAATCATCGGCACCGCTTCTATCTTCTCCAAGATCGATTTAAAAAATGGCTATCATCAGATTCACATACATACGGGTGATATATGGAAAACAGCTTTGAAGACTCGTGAAGGCCTTTTTGAATGGTTAGTTATGCTATTCGGGTTATCCAACGCACATAGTACTTTTATGCGAGTTATGAATCAGGCGTTAAGACCTTTCATCAGCAAATTTGTGGTCATTAACTTCGATGACATATTGATCTTTAGCACATCGTTAGCTGAACAGGTTCAGCATATGCAACAAGTTCTTCGCATCTTAATCGAAGATAAGTTCTTTGCAGGAAGATCTAAATGCGCTTTTGGTGTTACGAAAGTTCCTTTTCTCGGTTACATTGTCTCCTCGTCGGGTTTTTCCGTTGATCAAACCAAAGTGTCCGCAATCCGTTCTTGGCCACAACCGCAATCAATCACAGAGGTTCGCAGTTTCCACGGTCTTGCTTCATTTTATCGACGTTTTATTGCAAATTTTAGCACCATCGTAGCTCCTATCACTGATTTCTTGAAGCAGAAGACACTCCATTGGCTGCTAGAAGCAACAAGTGTGTTTGAACTCGTCAAGACCAAGCTCACGACATCTCATGTTCTTATTCTCTCGGATTTTACACAAACATTCAAGCTTCATTGTGATGCATCTAAGCTGGGTATACGTGCAGTACTTAGTCAGAATGGTCGCCCGATTGCATACTATAGTGAGAAACTATGCGGAGCTCGTAGCCGATACAACACTTATGATGTTGAGTTCTATGCCATTATTCAAGAAATTAAGCATTAGCAACACTACCTGGTACATCGTGACTTTGTTCTTTTTACCGACCATGACGCTCTCTGTCATTTGAATAGACAATCAAAGGTATCCGCTCGACATGCTTCATGGATCTCTTATCTACAACAATTTACGTTCTCCATCCGTCATCAGGATGGTAAACTTAACCGTGTAGCCAATGCCCTTAGCCGTTGCCATACACTTTTGATGACCATGCATGCGTTCGTTCTGAGTTTTGCTTCCTTTCTCGAGTTATACCTTACAGATTCTTTCTTTGCTCGCATCATCACAGAAGTAAAAAAACATTTTACTTTGGAATATAGTTTACATGATGGCTTTTTATTTTTCGGTCTCCAACTTTGTGTACCCAACTATAGCCTGCGATTAAAAATCATCAGCGAAAAGGAAATGTCAGCCATGATCGCACACTCCAGTTGGTGTCTGCTTCTTATTTTTGGCCTTCACTTCGTAGGGATGGAGAGAGATTCGTCAAACATTGTGTTGTTTGTCAAAAATCAAAAGGCAGAGCTACTAACGCAGGGCTCTACCTTCCTTTACCTATTCCGACTCAACCATGGACTGATGTGAGTACGGATTTTGTCTTAGGTTTACCTCGTACGAAACAAGGAAACGATTCGATCTTCGTTGTAGTTGATTATTTTTCAAAAATGGCTCACTTTATACCTTGTAAGAAAACGTCCGATGCAGTTAACATTTCCGTTGTTTTCTTCCAAGAAATTTACAATTTACATGGTTTACCCTTATCCATTGTCTTCGACCGTGACACGGCTTATAAGTCACTTTTGGCGATCTCTATGGAAATTGTTGGGGACAAAACTTGACATGAGCTCTGCATATCATCCTCAAACAGACGGTCAAACCGAAGTCACCAATCGGTCTCTAGGTAAGTTACTACGATGTCTTGTTGGTGATAATCTTAAATCATGGGATTCAAAGCTTTGTCAAGCAAAATTTGCACACAATCATGCCTTGAATCGAAGTTTGGGTTTTAGTCCATTTCGGGTGGTTTATGGTCTTGTACCGCGTTTCCCACTTGATCTTACGACTTTACCTGACAAGACCCGGTTCCATGGTGAAGTTCTCGACTTCATCACAGACCTGCAGGTTGTTCATGCGCAAGCTCACACCAACCTCGAAGCTTCGGCAGCAAAGTACAAGCTCGCCGCTGACAAACGAAGACGTGAGGTACTCTTTAAACCAGGCGATATAGTTTGGATGGTATTCACAAAATATCGCCTCACAGTTCGAGAGTACAACAAGCTGAAGGCTCGAAAGTTTGGTCCCCTTGAATTTCTTGAACGAATCAATCCTAATGCTTATCAGGTTCGTCTTCCGTTTGAGATGCGAACGCCAAATATCTTCAATATTAAGCACCTTAGTTTGTTTCGTGGCGATAATAAGTATCCGGATTCAGAGTCAAATCATCTCTCACCTGGGGAGACCTGATGCGACGCATCTTATCATGATTTGGTTTTTACGTAACTTACTACGCAAGTTACGGTGGCTTTTAAGTTTATTTCCTTAAGCACTTTACGTGCATTATTTGTTATGATTTCATATGCACTGCACGTGCAACTCTTTTATTTTAATTAGGCTTTTATAATGTCGGTTAAGGGATTAGTTTTCTTAGAAAATTAGGGTTTTAGGAATTATATAAGCGTTGCTTATCTCTTATATAATTTATTCATTGATTTTATTAATAAAGGTTTTGGTTTTTGAACGATCTTCTTTGGACGAACGGAGAAGAGTATTCACAAACAAATTTCTAACGAAACACGGTGTATAGTATACACAAATCTATCATCTTTATTCGATTCTAAGCTTATGCCTCTCTATCAGTTGGTATTAAGCGTTATAATGTGTCGGAGAGGAGAAATCGAAGTTTATTGGATATGGTTCGACCGATGATGAGTCACACATATCTTCCATTACCCTTTTGGGGATATGCTTTTGAAACTGTTGCGTTTACGTTAAACAGAATTCCATCAAAATCAGTGACAAAGACTCCATATGAGATATGAACTGGAAAAGTTTCTAATTTTTCTTTTTTTAAGATTTTTGGTTGTGATGCTTATATTAAACGTATGTTTACAGAGAAGCTTGGGCCCAAATCAGATAAATATTTCTTTTTAGGTTATCCTAAAGAGACCAAAGGTTACTACTTCTACGAGAACAAAGTGTTTGTTGCTCGGAATGGTGTCTTTCTTAGAAGAGAATTTTTATCGAAAGGAACCAGTGGGAGTAAAGTAATACTTGAAGAAGTTCGAGAACAACAGAAGGATGTTCCAATTTTTCAAAAGGAACATCAATTGGGTCTACGAAGAGTCGTAGAAACTACACCTGTTGAACCTGAGGTGCGTAGATCTGAAAGGAACCGTCACGAGCCCAATAGATTTGGGATTGGGTGACGGATCATCGTGATCTATTAATTATAGAAAGTGATAACCTACATCTTACAAGGAAGCATTGATGGACCCCAATTCCGAAAAATGGTTAAAGGCCATGAAATCCGAAATGGAATCCATGTCAGTTAACAAAGTATGTACTTTGGTTGATTTTCCTGATGGTGTTAAAGCTGTTGAGTGCAAATGGATTTTCAAGAAGAAAATTGACATGGATGGTAATATACAGATATACAAAGCTGATTTGTAGCTAAAGGTTTCACACAAATTCATGGTATTGACTATGATGAAACTTAATCTCCAGTCGTGATGCTTAAGTCCATTCGGATTAACCTAGAAACTGTTGCCTATCATGATTATGAGATATGGAAAATGGATGTAAAAAAAACTTTCCTTAATGGAAATATGTACATGATACAACCCAAAGGTTTCACAGTTCCTGAGAGTGCTGGGAAGGTATGCAAGCTTCACCGTTCCATTTATGGATTTAAGCAAGCATCTCAGAATTGGAATCTTCGTTTTAATGAAGTAATCAAAGAGTTTGATTTCATTAGAAATGAAGAAGAACCATGTGTTTATAAGAGGTTTAGTGGGAGCGCAATTGTTTTTCTGGTATTGTATGTAGATGACATACTACTCATTGGAAACGACATTCCTTTGCTTCAGTCTGTTAAGACTTGGTTAGGAAGTTGTTTCTCAATGAAAGACATGGGAGAAGCCGCATATATTCTTTGAATAAGAATCTATATAGATAGATTAAACAAGCTAATTGGACTATGTCAGGATATTTATATTGATAAGGTTTTATATAGGTTCAAGATGTATGATTCTAAGAAAGATTTTCTACTAATGTCTCATGGCATAGTTCTTAGCAAGACTCAATGTCCTTCGATACATTATGACCGAAAACGTATGAGAAAGATTATTTATGCATATGCTATAGGATATGTTATGTATGCCATTTTATGTACTCGTCCAAATATGGCATGTACTTTGAGCATGACGAGCAGATACCAGTCTAATCCAGGTGAAAATCACTGGATAGTAGTCAAGAACATCCTTAAGTACTTGAGAAGAACTAAGGATAAGTTCTTGGTTTATGGAGGAAGTGAGGAACTTGTTGTGAGTGGTTTCACATGTGCAAGCTCTTAGACAAAGAAAGATGATTTCCGATCACATAATAGGTTTGACTTCTGCCTCAATAGAGGAGATGTGAAGATTAGAAAATTTCCAACGAATGCAAATGTTGTTGATCCTTTGACTGAGCTCCTTTGCAGCCTAGGTGTAGAGACACACTGCTGCAATGAAAATTAGATTTATAAAGATGTGATCTTTATTCTAGTGGGAGTTTTATTTATGATGTTCATGATTACATACATTTGATACATTTTTCAAATTAATGAAATGTTTCTGTATTATTTTATTATTTTATAATTAAATAATAAGTCTCAAAATAATTTATATTATTCTTATAGATCATCAAGTACGTGACTTGATCATGAAACTCTATAAGTGAAAGATAATATAAATTAAGTAAGGTCCCTAGTCAAAAGTTATTATAATGTGACATAATAACTATAAGTGACTAGTATGTGAGGTGACTGATGACTAAGTTTCGTGGAGTCATTAATATGTAGTATTAAATTCAATCACATAGGTATGTGTTGGAGAATACAGTATCGGACTGATCCGCTATGAGAACTCTACAAGATTGTTATATGAGTGTCATAAGAGTTTTTCATAACAACTATAGAGTATAGTCCTTTGACCTGAGTTCGTCATGATTTTCTTACACATGGATTAGTTTACTTTGACTTTGTCAAATGTCAGCTGTAAAATGTGATTATAAAGGCATTGATTAGGTGTATTATAAAGTGTGTGAGAAACATGGATGGAAAAATATGGCATTTGTCCCTTCAATATAACGGGAGATAGATATCTCAAGGCCTATCGAAGATTTGATACTGAAAAATGCGTGGCCGTGCTCAAACAAGGTGAATGTCAGTCCTTTGGTTGATCAGTATAAATCAGAGTTCGATAAACGTGACCTAGCTAGTACTACATTTATTACGTGAATAAATATATATACTTCATTCATTAATCGTTAATGAGGAGGAGGTTAATTATCGAAAACCTAGAGAGAAAAGAGGAGAGACGAATAGTTCGTCGTGATAGCTCTTTAGAGATTTGATCTTGTAAAGGTACTAGCATACCGTTCTTCGATCCAGTTTGTGTGCGTGTGGATACAGATAGATGCACGACAATTAGAGTGCTCAAAACCTCGACAAATTCAAGTTTATTTTCCGTTGCGTAATTACCAAGTATGTTTTATACCTTACGATTTAGATCTAATTCATTATTTGCACGAATCCCACGATATTGAATTCGTAATTAATATTTACAATCCAACATCTACATCATTGTCATCTATGTTAACATAATTTAATATGACATTATCACCATCCTGTTAATAGTAATTACAAAGACAAAACCAAACATATGGTTCCAATGAAGCATAATATGGAACCAAAGATTTATACAACAAGTAAACCAACCAACCTTGAAGTTGGAGTTGTTAGTAATTGAATCCCATATCTCTTTCCATATAGAAATTTTCCATATCATTAACCAGATGTTGCTTCCTCTTCTTCGTTGCGGGACCAGACTCATCATATTTTGTCTCCCTTTTGTCTCTTCTTCTCTATCTTGTCGTTAAAATCAGTTGTAGATTCAACAAAATCATGAAGATCTTCTCAAGAATAGGAACCAAAATTTTAATTCATACTCTCTTTGGAAATCTTAATCCTCGCTCTAGGACTGGATTTTCAGGTATTCTATTATGTTCCGAGTCATCCGGTTCCGGTTCTTCAGTTTCGGGTCATTTAGTTCCGGTTCTTCGATTCCTGAATTTTAATACCCAATTAATATTTTTCAAATTTTCGGTTCGGTGGTTCTGGTTCGGTTCGATTCGGTTCCAGGTTGGTTCCTATCGGTTCCAGGTCTCTTTGGTTTTACGTTTTAGGAACCGAAAATCATCCAACTTTTTTGGTTATTAATCGGTTCCTGATATTTCAGATCCGAATTTTTTAAAATTACCTGATAAAATAAAAAGTACCTGATACTAGAACATAATACTAGAAAATTTAAGACGAAAAATATCCTATAATAGAATAAAAACCTGATAAAACGAAAAGTACCCTATAATATAATAAAATACACAAAACTTGAGACGAAAAGTACCTGAGAAAGAATAAATCCCACATAAAATAAAAGGACCTGATAATAGAATTTGCTAATGGACTAAAGCTAACTAGAAATATAAATGTATATATGTTTGGGTATTCACTTTTACCCTTCAGTTTTCGGTTTCGTTCCAGTTCCTACCTAATAACCATGATTCTTCATCAGGTAATTTGGGTGGAACCGAAACTGATCCAGAAATATTTTTTCGATTCTTCGGTTCTTTTTTTTTTTTGCCCATCCCTACCTCGCACTGTTCACAGTCCTTGAGAAGTTCCTTGAGAAGTTCTTCATGATCTTTCACAATTTCTTCGCTAGAAGAACTTATGTTTGCATCCTGCACTTAAGCTGAAAAAATCATTACCCTAGATATTTTAAAGAACAATATCGATATATGTAGTGAAAGTTCTCACACAAACAAAAACAACTTGATTTGTTTAAATAAACACACACTTTATTAAGAACTACTTAAAAATCTTACTGACAGGTTTAATTAGATTTAATCCATGAAAAAAATTCTTAAATCGATACTGACCATTTCTTAATATTTCCAACTCACACATACTAACAGGTGTATAACACACTCATTTGTTCACTCACCAAAATCCCAAGCACTCCGATTGATTCTCACAATTTATCTTTTCTCTTTTTCTCAAAAACCTAAATCGTCTAGGTCAACTTCTCTTTTTCTTTTATACTTGTTCGATCTCCAAATCTTCAATATTTGAAATCTTCCTTCAATATCGATATCTTTAAATCTTATTTTTCTCTTCTTATATTCACTTTAGCGCCAAGTAACACAACTTCTCTTCTTAAAGTGCATCATACTAAAAAATTTCTCGTTTTGATACGGATGTGGTGATAAAAAACCTAATTTTCAACCATTGTAGTCCTCATCGTCGTCTTTCTCTCTCTTTTTTTATGAGTCTTGGGTCGGACAAAGTTTCTTGTTTTGACCTTCTTCTACAGTTTATGTTCCTCGATGTTTTAGATATGGTTTGTCATCTGTGTTTTTTTCGTTTTATGTAGATTTTGGTTTTTACTATATTTATAATTTACTAAATTAAGAATCGCGTGATACGCGGGTGAAAATAAATTATTTAGATTTAAAAATGATAAATTGTGTGATTATATTTAGTCGACTTTAAAATCAAAGTTTAGTTATTATTAATTTTTTTGTAAATCATAAATATAACTATCCATAGTTAAGTTAGATTATCAAAACAATGAAAAATAATTATCTGTAAATTTGAAAAACATATATGTATATGTATATATACAATAATAATAATAATAATAATAATAATAATAATAATAATAATAATAATAATAATAATAATATTACCTAAAATTGAACCTTAAAACATTATCCTTTTGAAAGAATATATTTATCATATGAGAATGAAATTTTGTTTTATTTTTAATAATTTTGCTAAATAAACATGATAATAAAATTTAAGACGTATAAATTTTACGGTTGAACAAACCAACTTAAAAATCTAAACCGATTAATATCGATTTATAATTTTATACTCTTCAAATTTATAATTTTTTCAAATTAATAAATTGATTAATCGAATCACAACCAACTTCTATATTTATAATTTTTACTATTAATCTTCTTTGCATACTATTAATTTGATCTTATAATATATTTATTTATATTGATATATAGTTTCTGTTTACAAAATTGTTAAAATTAATTTCAACATATTGTAATTTTTACTCATAAACAAACATAAAAAGTGTGGGTATATATATTTTTAACTCTTTAAGTTTTATACTATTAATATTTTATTCATTGTGTTTTTTTTGTTATTTTAATCATATAATTTATGTTTAAATTATAAAATCAATATATTCTTTATAATTTGTTATTATGTAGTTTTCATTTAAAAGAATCATACATATTTCTTTTTTTTTTGTTATTCTATTATTTTAGATTAGTAATAAAAGAACAATAACAAAATTCCATTAGTTTAAAATACTATATTGACACATATCATAATTTTAATTAACAATGACACATATTATGTGTCGCACTCACCCGAAATGTTTGATCAAAATATACATACTATTTTTTCACGAAAGGATATACTTCTTTATTTATTGGTTATGCAAATACATCGAGTGAATCTACACACCAATAAGGTAAAGACGTACGAATATAAGAAAAAATCCGATTGCGATCTTTCGGTCTTTAGCTAACAAATCTGCCCTTGCGTTACTCGTCCGTCGCTGATGTACGAGCTTGAAATCAGGATAATGAACTATGAGATTAGAAAACTCGTTTAGTTCTGCTGTGAACGCAGGCCATTCCGCTGGGTTGAGCAACATCTGTGTCAAGTCCATTGAATCTGTAATGAAGAGCCTATAATATCTTGCCTTCACTTTCAGCGCCGTCATAGCCTATAGTAGACTATGTAGCTCGGTATGTAAGGGTGATGGACAGCGGTAGAGACCCTTCATACCAAGAATATCCACACTATCATCCTG
This sequence comes from Iberis pinnata, assembly GCA_900406425.1. Lineage (NCBI taxonomy): Eukaryota > Viridiplantae > Streptophyta > Magnoliopsida > Brassicales > Brassicaceae > Iberis > Iberis pinnata. The sequence continues at coordinate 2,121 of OVBE01008876.1, read as the reverse complement.
TAATTGTAACACCCACCGGACACAACAAAATCGATTCCCTTGTTTCCATGATCCATCAATGTAACAAGTTATTGGCGTGTCATGCTGAATTGACTCACTTATATTTATGCCTCGCCCGATTTGATTTGTATTAGTATCTTGCTGCATATTATTGGCTAGAGAACACTCTCTAGATTCCTCTTGCGCTAGGCGCACTATATCCGGTGGTGTATGACCTGTTTCTCTATAAAGCAATGCGTTGCGTGCTTTCCAAATGAACCATACCAACCAGATGAAGGTCGACGTCAACCCCTCGCTATGAACCGCCGATGATCACGCCATTAACAGGTGATCCATGTTCTCCAAAAGCCTGTTGGATGGTGGATCACCATTGGGAAATTATATATTAATGAGGGCCCAACATTTCCTAGAACGTGATTTATGGATTCGCCCTGCGAATCACACTGTGAACAATATGGATCCACCCGTATCTTCCTCGTCGTCAGTCTATCATTCACTGAAATAGCTCCTGACATCACTTGCCATAGAAATAGTTTCATCTTGGATGGTGCATTGAAACTCCAAATTTTCTCCTTCAACCCATTAAGAGAGGGTTCCTGCAGAAGTAACTGATTCTCATCATTTGATACTAAAAAATTATATCCAGATTTAACCGTGTATGTACCAGATGTTGTAAAATTCCAACAAAATCCGTCCTCTATCGACCTTGAGGGCATAATACTGAAGATGGAAGCTACATCATCATGATAAAACAATTTCTCCACTATAGACATATTCCACATATTAGTGTGTGGTACCATTAATTCAGATACTCGCATATCTATGTCGATATTAGTGCCTCTAGATTGAGGGACTCTTAAAGCTTTGCCTGGTAGCCAGGCATCTGACCATACCTTAATGTTCTGCCCATTTCCTACCACTCTTTTGATACCCTTGTCGAATCTGTGTAGAGTACCCCATATATTGCTCCACCCGTATGAGGGGCGGTTTGGCCTAGGTGCCTGAAAAGGCGATCGACCTTGGAAATATCTTCCCCGTAAACTTCTCGCCAAAAGCGTATCAGGATACTGCTGAAGTTTCCAGAGCTGGTTTGCCAGAAGTGCCTGATTGAATTTTTCCAAATCCTTAAAACCTATACCACCCCATTTCTTAGGGAGACACATATGACTCCATGCAACCCAGTGAATTCCCCTGGAACTTGAACTAGAGCTCCACCAGAAATCTGCAACAACACTGGCCAATTTTTGCAATAAAGTTTTTGGTAGTCAAATACAAGACATCACATATGTGGGTAATGCTTACGCTACTGATTTTATCATAATTTCTTTTCCTCCTTTTGAGAGAAATTTGGACGACCATCCATTAATATGGCATTAAGTTGATCTCGCACATACGCAAAAATTTGGGCTTTGGACCCTTGAATTTGTTCCAGGATACCCAAATAGGTTCCAACTCCCTCGTGTCGGTAGATACCCAAACGATGTTGGAGTAGGAACCGGTCTTTTGCTGGAAATTTCTTAACAAAAATGATCGTTAATTTATCAAGGTTAATGCATTGCCTTGATGCTTGACCATATAGATTGAGTATCTGAGCAATTGCATCAGCCTGGCTGAGTGTTGCCTTGCAAAAGAACAGACTGTCATCAGCAAATAGCAGATGTGAAATCGTTGGGCAGGCCCGTCCTATCTTTATACCTTAGAGTCTTTTCCTTGACTCTGCTAGTTTGAGATTCGCAATGAGCACCTCTGTGCAAAGAATAAACAAAAAGGGGGAGAGAGGGTCACCTTGTCGGAGACCCTGATAGTAAGGTTTTTACGTGATCAAACATTATCAATTCGTATTACACTATCATTGTCGTTGTAGTAGTAATAGGTGTCAATCCAATCGGGTGATGTTATTAACCACTCTAGANTGTAAAGAGATGGTTTTTCTAACAGTCCTAAGCAAGTGAACAAAACATGCTGAAATGTAAACAAAAATAAGGGAACTAAAATATGCAATGAAAACTAAACAAGGCAGTGAATGAAATGAAAACATAGGACTGAATAAACTAGAAAGCAATGAAAGATGAAACGGTTCCTGAGGATAAGGGTTATCGAAATGGTGATCGATCCTGATTT
>OVBE01008875.1:0-16656 GCA_900406425.1 Iberis pinnata | reverse complement strand
AAAAGTTTTGAAGATGATAGATTTGGTTTTGGAGATTTGTGATAAAATTAGTGGTATTTTTAGAATAATTTGAGAGTGTGATATTTGTTGAGATATACTAATTTTTTTGTGGTATATTTGATTGTTTTCTAAATTTTAAAGTTTTTTTATAATAATGAGATCATAAATATTGTTGACCAAAAAAATAGAGACCATCTAACACGTTTTAAATTAAGATAATAAAAGTAGAATTTTGGAACATAGAAGTATTCGTAAATTGGATAAGCAGACTTTTCTTTTAAACAACAGTCTCAAGAAAATGCTTTCTGCATATCAAATTTCACTAACTAGGTTAAAACTTTCCAATCATTTATTTTTATTTTGTTGAAGCAAAGTAAAATTGTAAAGATAAAATTGATAATTTTCAAGTTTTTTTAAGATTTTAATGGAAAATCTATTTCTTTCATTTTAATTGGTGTTTAAGTGATGTAAAAAAAATGTAAGGGAAAAAAAAAAAAATAGAAACCAAATCAATGACACTAACAAAAGAATTCATTACTACATTTGAACTCATAACAACAAAGATCATTTTTAACAAAGTCAAATCAACATTTGAAAATCAGAGAGAGATCTGATGAAACAAAAAACAACAACATTTTGCTTCCATCTAAGTAGTCTCAGGCTTCTTCAAATCATCAGAACACAACAAAGACTTAGCTGGTAAAACATATGCAACACTTCCTTTCTCTGCCTTTGAATACTTCTTAAACACAGCTTTTAACCTACTCTCTCCACATCTTGAATGATGAAAAGCTAAAACCTTTGAACAATCCCTACAAACACACAACAAGACACACATTAGTTAGTTTCTACCGTACAAGAACATGTAAGTAAAGTGTTTCTATGTTCTTCTTACATTATCTCAGATTCTGAGTAACCAGTATGAAACTTCAATGTATCAGTCCAAGTAGGAGACTTGTTTAATGAACATCTTGCTGTATAAACAGCTGAAGCAGCAAGCATTGAAGGACAAAACATTAAAGTATCATAATGCATCATCCCTAATTCAGCAAGAAAGTGAACCATACTCTCCATCTACAGATCACAACAAAATAAAATCAGAATAAAAATACATTTCAATCAAAAACTTATAAAGTAAAAAGAATCTCTACTTACTTCTGGATCTGACATTGAAGCTTTGATGAATCTAACAAGGAAGACATATTGAGTTGGTACTGTTAAATACCATTCAAGGTTTCCAAGGATTGTTTTCTCCATTACTAGAATCTGTTTGCTATTGTAAGCATTGTCTGTGACATACACCAAATCATTAACCTACACACACATCATCATCATTATCAGATCACAACTAGCAGACAAAAACACAATCAAATAGTGTTGTTCAAGAATGTACCTGAGGAGGCCAGATTTCTTCATATTTAGAAGCAATGAGCAAAGCACTGATTCCTAATAGCTGTAACTCTCTTTTGGGAACAGCTTTCTTAGAGAGGAATCGATCGATGATGTTTACAGTAAGGTAAAGAGTTTCAAGGTTAAGTTCAAACTTGATATGAACTTCTAATAACCAATCTATCAAGATTCCTCTCATCTTCTCATTAATATCAGTCTGTATATGCATATACATCTGAGGCTGACTCTCCTTTTCAACTTCTTTATAGAAAGAGTACATATCATCAACATACTCAACTGCAGCCAAATGATCATCTTTATCAGATTCATCGATGTCGAGAATCTTCGGTTTATTGGTTATAACTCCACAAGCAGCTTTACTACGAGCACTTAGAACTGATGAGTATGTTAATACTTTCTTGTTCTTAGGTGAAACTTCCTTTTGCTTCTTCTCAACAGGAGGTTTAGTCTGTTGTTTGATCACTAGATTGTTCTTTAGATTCGGTTTTGGAGGAGCTTCTTGATTCTTTGGAGCAAGAGGTTGTCTTTTCTTTGGAGCTTTGTTGTTATCTCCATTGATTGGCTTTGAAGCATTTGATAATAACTGAGCACGGAAGCTTCTTGTTATAGGTCGATTAATCGGAGGTTGAGGCTTACCTCCTTGAACTAATGGAACATGATTTAAGTTTCCAATGTCGCCGAGAGCACGACGATGATTCTTCACACCACCATTTTTGTTCTGAATCTTTAATCCATCCACTACATGAACACCTGTAAATTCAAAAGAAACCCATCAAGATCTGTTCTTTGATTCGTACCCTAATCCCAAGGAGAAACAGATTTCTAATAACGGATTTGTAACTCGGACGAGTATTACAAGAATCGGTCAAATCGGGACTGAGTTAGGGCACACGAGTTTTACTCAAACCCAGATTTTTAAAACCAACGAATACACAAATCAGAGATTTCAAAAAACCCAGTAAAATTCAAATCCATTCATAAAATTCAGAGTTTGACAATCAATTTTTTTCGCAAACAGAGAATAAACACAACTCAGTAAAAATCGAATTGAATCATACCTCTGGCTTGTTCAGGTCTCGTTGCCATTATCGCTATCTTACTGATTCGTGCTCTTCTTGTTGATCTTTGTGATGCTTTCTCTTCGTAAAGAGTTGGTGAGAATTGAGATTATGAAGAAGACAAGAGAGCGCTTCTTATGAAGAAGAAGATGAGCCAACGGTTCAATTACAACGGTCATATTTTTAGGGATTCCGTTTGTGGCCGTTGGATGATTTAAGTTTTAGATCTAACGGTGGATGGATAGTCTACGAAGTTGGAATATTTAATTTAAAAATATGGTAATCCAATGTGTAATGACACTACACTTTTAATCTTAGCCAAAAGAACGTTGAAAGGAAATGTTTCATATGTTGCAAAAAGAAAAGAAAAAAAGGAAATGTTTCATATTTCTTTCCAAAATGAGATTCCATGTTCAAAGTTTCTTTTACCTAATGATAAAATAAGTTAATTTTATTTTAATAATCTGTTAAGAGAGTTTTTTTATTAATGTATTTTTTTATATCTTTGCAAATGGTGACAAAAAAGTATATATCTTTGCAAATTGTTAGTTTTTGCTTTTACATTTAAAACATATGTATTTTACTTTTTTTAATTTGGAAATATTTATATTTTTGTTCATTAAGATAATTCATAGAACAATTCACTATTTACAAAACTAAAAATACATAAATAGAAAAAAAGAATTTACAGAATATCCTTTTATCAATTATAAAAATAAAATTAATTTTATTAATCAAATTTTGTAAATATTACATAGTGAATATTTTAAAGTGTCAACCCCACCTACTAAAATTATGAATGGTAAATAGATAGTGAATTATGACCTGTTCATATTAAGAAAAATACATAATAAAAAAACCAAAAATAGTCATTTGCTCTCTATATTGTTTTGCCATATAAGACACTATATTACACGAAAGAAGTTGAGTTAAATTTTCTCCTATGTAAACTTTAAAATTTTGCTGACAAGTTAAAATTGGGATGAAATTTGTAATTTTTTATTTAAATTTAATGCATCAATTCGGTTCATCATGTACCCAATCAGATATCGGGTTAGGTCTGGTTCATGCCGAATTCCCGAAAAACATTAACCTAAGATCCGTTTAGATAATTTGAGTTTTCGGGTCGGGTTCAATTCGGATTTTTCGGGTAGGATTTGGGTCGGGATTCAGGAGGCCTAGTATTTCCTGTAACTAACTGAGTTACCCGTTATCCTAGACATGAAATATGTTGTTAACTATCTGCATTTTTTAATTTTCGTATCTTCAATACAAAATCGTTTCTTTTAAATGCATTGATCATTACAGTGTTAACTATTTCATTAACGTAGGTGCCTCAAATGCTGACGTGGTTAACGTGGATCCCTCAAATGCCGCCGTGGACATTATATTGGTAACTATAAGAAATATAATCGTTTTACGAAATTAAAGATTGACAAATTTTAATGTCAAAACATCACGTTTAAATATTAAAATTTGTCATATTAATTTTGTAAAATGGTAGAATTTCTTATAGACATTAGTATATTGTTCACGTCATATGAGACATCCACGTTAACGGAATAGTAAATGTTATAGTAGTCAATGCATTTATTAAAAAAGCCTTCGTAGTGAGGTATAAAAATTCAAAAATTAAAGAATGTAGATGATTAATAGCATGATACCCCGACTAATTGCATGTACGAACATTGATAAATCATTCTCCCGATAATCTTGTCTATATAGTATGGAATGATATTTTCTAAATATTAGTTACAAATTTGATTTAATCTAACGTTATTAGTTTAGTGCTAAAAGGGTGAACACCTGTCATATTATTAGAACACAAGAAAAAAAAACATAATTTATAAAATACTCTTTAATCAATTATAAAAACAAAATTAATTTTATTAACCAAATTTCGTAAATATTACATGGTGAATATTTTGACAGGTTTACTAAAATTATGAATGATAAATAGATAGTGAATTATGACATGTTCATATTTAAAAAAATACATAATAAAAAAACAAAAATAGCCATTTGCTCTCCATATTGTTTTGCCATATATGACACTAGATTACACGAAAGAAGTTGAGTAAAATTTTCTCCTATGTAAACTTTAAAGTTTTGCTAAGTTAAAATTGGGATGAAATTTGTAATTTTTTTGTTTAACATTAATGCATCAATTCGGTTCATCGTGTACCCAATCGGGTATCAGATTTTAAGTCTAGTTCAGGCCAGGTACCTGAAAAATATTAACCTAAGATCGGTTTAGGTAATTTAAGTTTTCGGGTCGGATTCAGTTCAGGTTTTTCGGGTCAGATTTGGATCGAGTTTCGAAAGGCCTAGTATCTCTTGTAACTAATTAACTATCTGCATTTTTTTAATTTTCGTATCTTCAATACAAAATTGTTTATTTTAAATGCATTGATCATTACATTGTTAACTATTTCATTAACGTGGGTGCCTCAAATGCCGACGTGGATCCCTCAAATGCTGACGTGGACATTATATTGGTACTATAAGAAATATAGTCGTTCTACGAAATTAAAGATTGCAAATTTTAATGTCAAAACATCATCATTTAGACATTAAATTTGTCATATTATTTTTGGTAGCATTTCTTATAGACATTAGTATATTGTTTACGTCATCTTAGACATCCACGTTAACGGAATAGTAAATGTTGTAGTGGTCAATGCATTTATCAAAAAAGACTTCGTAGTGAGGTATGAAAATTCAAAAATTAAAGAATGTAGATAATTAACAGCACGATCCATATATGCGCGAGCGGATACCCTGGCTAATTACATGTACGAACATTGATAAATCATTCTCCCGATAATCTTGTCTATATAGTATGGAATGATATTTTCTAAGTATTAGTTACAAATTTGGTTTGGTCTAATCAGGTCCGGTCGGCTTGCTTGGGCTTGCGGCCCTTTGAATATTAAATATATTTTCGTCCCTTAGCTGATAAAGAATTCATTTAGTCTAGTGGTTGGACTTGTTATTGTTGCTTAACATATCATGAGTTTGACGCCTAGGTTGTACAATTTTGGTATATTTTTTAATATATAAAAATATGTCAGCACAACTTTTTTTTAAAGTCTGCGGCCCATTAAAAAATAGGACCGGCACTGGGTCTAATGTTAAAAATGTGGACACCTGTCACATGAACACAAGAAAAAATAATCTTAAAATATTAGTAAAAAATATCAAATAGCATTACAAAGCATAAACTAACAAAATTTAAAGACTACTTTTGGTCTTTTTGATTCTGCACGAGCTTCTTCACCCTCACGTTCTTCTTCAATCTCTTCATATGTCAAAGCTTGTTTCTTTACGACATTTTTTTTTATTCTTTCAATTGTTTATACAATGGCAACAACAAGAAAATATAATAGAGAACTCTATGGGGGTGTTATTGGTTATGGTGTTTTAATGAACTTGTAAATCCATAAAAATTTGAAAATATTTGGATTTTGAAATCATTGGATTTTGAAGCTTGGATTTGGTCCTTTGTATTTTTAACTTTAAAACACTTTCAAATCCACCAAAACAAAAAGTGGATTTTAAAATCCAAATTCAAATCATTAAATGAATAACACTGGATTTCAATTAGAATTTACAAATTATTAAATGAATAACATGTGATTTCATTTAGGATTTACAAATCATTAAACGAATAACACGTGATTTCACATGGATTTTAAAATCCATTTAAACCCCATAATCAATAACACCCTCTAAGACTTCTAACAGGCAACATCTACGCTAAAGTACTTGAAATAACTAATAGAGAACTCTTAGACATGTAAAACGTACCAGTTATGTAACAAAGCATTAGTTCAAAGCACCTATAAGGCAATAAGTTGAACACAATTAGAGGAGCCTAAACCATAGTAAGTATTCTATCAAGATCTTGATAAATGAAGAGAAGAAGAAACACTTACAAGTTTCAGTCACCCATATTTTTTTAAGTTGGTTATTAATTTTCAAACTGAATTTTCTGAAACAAAAAACCAACGATAAGTTGGCTAGTTAGTTAAGCGTAGTCGTTTGTGATGTTGGACTCGTGTGTTCGATTTTCGTTGGGAGGAGAGGTATTTCCAAAAGAAATACACGGAAAGCTGACTCGGAGCCCATGGAGATTAAGGCCTAAGAGCAGCTCCAACAATTGAACTCTTCATAGAGTTCTTAACAATTTTTTAATATTTTTTTAATAGATTAAGAAATTCTAATCACATTTAACAAAACATGTCCTTCAATGGTAGAACTCCTATGGATTTTTAAAATTTTTAAAAAACATTATAAAAAGCTTGATCAAATTTTTCATCAAAACCTTTATCAAATTCTTCATCAAAAGTTTGTTCTTGATAAGTAGAAGACATGAGTTACGAAGGAGATGAAAGTGTTTGTGTATAGTTTTTGAGTAATGTTTTAGTAGAATTGTATTGTCACGGAGAAGAAAGTTTTTGAGTAATGGTTTTTAAGGTGGAGAAAGTGTTTGAGTAATGGTTTTTGGAAAAACTGAAGTGTATTGTTACGTTTGATAAGAAGCAAACTCAAATGCATTTATACTCACAACAACCAAATATTTGTGACACAACAACAAACTTTATTTCTCAAGCCATGACACAATTGGACATTACAAGACACCACTTAAAAACAACAAACTTGACACTTAAAGACACAACAACAACACCATGTGACACTACAAGACACAATTTGTAATACTTAAAGATACACAAGCTCTACTTAACCTGAAAACACTAGCAAAGGCATGAAACCTTTTTGATTTTCAGACCTTAATAGCACTAGCTATGTTTTTGCCTTGTGGTCTAAAACCACCAAAAACACTTATAGCTTCTGGAGTCAAACAACATATCCAACTACCGCAATTCTTGCTTCAACTATTGATTTTGCAAATGTGATTCTTGAAGTTGATCCTCCTTCAAGTATAACAGCATTCATTCCTCCTTCTTTCAACACTCTAACTGCAGTATTAACCACATGAAAAATCAATCAAACTAAAACGTAATCAATCAAAGTCATGCTTTTCTCACACAATTCAATCCCCAAAGAGCCAAAAAGATCTAACTTGGTTGTGATCTCACAGAGACTTAAGAGAATAATGGTTCAAATCAAATCTAATGAACTTGAATGTGTGATAATAACCTAAATTGGTGGTGATTTCAAAGAGATTAGCAGAAAATGCCTCAAATCAAAGCTAATAAATTTGAGTTTTTGAGAATAACCTAATTTGATGATGATATAGATTTTAATTTTCGATTTGATGAAATTGGATGATTTGGGTTGTAAATTCAACCGCTAAATACGCTTAATCTGGATCAAAGTAATAAAATTTTGAATGTAATTAATGATTAATCACTTGAATGGAGCTAGAGAAACAGCACGACAATGAAAAAGCATTTCATCTAAAGAGATAGGAAGTGTTGTATCGTGAGTCATGTTTGTCTCATCGGAATTGATATTTGTCTTGTAGAAGATTCAAGATTCGTGACCATGAACAACTATAGAAGTTGAATATCCGACGAGACAAACATCAATTCTGGCTGTATCAATGTGAACGACGGAAGGATAATCGTAAGCGGTGACGACTGTTATTGGCTCACCTTCTCGATGTTTTTTTGGTCTCAATTGCATCAAAGTCACTCTCTGATTCGGGTTTTGTGGTTTTGGTCCTTCGTAAACAGTGTTTTCCGGTACCTTGCTCATAAATTGGACCGTGGTGGCGATCGCCTTCGTTGTCGGTGAGACAATTTTCTTAGGGTTCTCTCACATATGGGTGAGAGGAGAGACCCCGGTAAATTTTTTTCTCTCAAATAAATACGTTGCTGACACGTGTGGGTATCTGCTCGAGTTTTTCAAATCCTTGTTTCAGAATTAATTCTGTGAAATTAACATTTTTTTAATTTTTTGGGCTTTAATTGCTTAAACATCCAAATAAGAAACCCCCAACATACTAATGTTGGAGATGGTCTAAGGCCTAAACCTCTTGGTTATTAAAAAATTAAAAAAAATTGTGTGTTGAACATGATAAACTCAGTAATAAACAATACCAAGAACAATCTCTATAAACAAGTCAAAATAGTTATGAAAAAATCCAAAGGAGTATTAATTAGTAATGTAAAACTTCATCCCAAAGACCATTGATCTTAAACGTATACTCCTACATCCAAATGAGCTAGTAAAGACACACAACATTAATAAGAACCACAAGTACAAGAAAGAGAACGAAGAACATTTTTTGGTGTATGCACCATGTTGTATTTAATCATAACTCATTTTTCAATACAAAAGATTTTAAGCGTTAACTTAGTGGATAGATCAACTTTTGTGTTTAAACATCTTAGAATAGCTGAGAAAAAAAATTGAAAATAAGATGCTAAAAGTGAGCAATCTGAGATAACTCCATGAAGTTCAAACCATTCCTGGACGTGGTTAAGAACATGGATAAAGTTCTAGGAATCAAATACAAAATAGATCTCCAAGATGTTTAGAGATTGGGCATGTATTATGGTTTTCCGCATAACTAGATCTTCAAGTTTGATTCCACTTCACCACACCATTTACAAAATGGATCAATCCTTAATCCCCTACGAATCAAATTTTCTCCTAATGCAATAGCACATGTGAGAAATTTCTAAATCATCAATTTTAATTTTTCCAGTGCATGGAGGTTCCAAAGATTTCTTGTCCAGTCAAAATCGGATGCATGTTGTATTGTTTCTATACTATCCCCGCTTTCCAAAAAAGCTGCATAATGTTCAGATTTTATGTTATATATGACAGAGGAATTTTATAACCAAACTTGTTTATCTTGAGCCTTAAAAAGGCTTGGTTTTAAGCAAAGAATTCTTGTTGCTTATAGAGGGAACAAAGTCATAATATTTTCTTGGTCCCAACCACTACCATCATCCAAGAGTAGATGCTTAACTTCGTGATTATAGCTTTCTTGATTGACTGGTCCATGAAACCACTGTTTTTTGTTCAAAGAGAGTCATGGATCATTCCATAAGGAAATAGATGAGTCATTACCAACTACCCATACTAGGTGGAGTTTGAGTAGATCTTTCTCAATTAAGATACCTTTCAAGCCTTAGGATTATGCACATAAAGATTCAGCCTTCAAAAAGTTTGAGAAAAGGAAGTATTTTTCTTTGAGAACTCGGGCTAAAAGTGTATCCGATTTTTTCAAAATTCGCTAACTAAGCTTAGCTAAGAGAGCAACTTTGAAAGCTTGAATATCCCTAAAACCCAATCTTCCATTACTCTTAGCTTTAGTTAATTTAGACTATCTAAACAATTTTTCTCTCATTGTGTTTAGAATTCCACCAAAATCTAGTTAGAGCCAATTGGATTTTCTTGCAAAAAGACATTGGAAGTTGGAAACAAGCCATTGCATAAGTTAACATTGCCATGAGTACACTTTTCAGTAATGTTATCTTCCCGGCTAAATATAATAACTCTGTCGACCAACTCGTAGCTTTTTAACAAAGAATAACCTACATCACACATAGAATGAATACAATGTCAAATCAATTTAGACGTGAAAGTACAACAATTTCCAAAATAAATAAATAAAGGTACATAATAATGATATAAAGATATATATAAAACTCTTAAAAACGAACAAATAATCGAATGTCTTAGTTGTATTTTTTTAAAAAGTTAACCAAATTTCATTAAAATTTAATAGTTATTTTATTTTACGCATTTTGGATATTATTGGGTCTATCAGTATTTATAATAAAAAATTAACTATAACTAAAAAAACCAAATGACCCATATTTTTTCTAGAGTATTATAGTGAATAGTAGGGCTCGGTTTTAGGGTATTCGGTTCGGTTCCAGGTAGGAACCATTCAGTTTTGGTTCTTAAATTATAATACCCAATGGATACTTTTCAAATATTTGGTTCGATTCCGGTTCGATTCTTGTCGGTTCTGGATATTTTAGACCCAAAATATCAAAAATTTTTGGTTCTAAGTCGGTTCCGGCTATTTTCAGACCTGAAATACCAAAAATACCCGAAATTTTTGGTTCTAAGCCGGTTCCGGGTATTTCCAGACCCGAAATACCAAAAATACTCGAGTACACTTTTCAGTAATGTTATCTTCCCAGCTAAATATAATAACTCTGTCGACCAACTCATAGCTTTTTAACAAAGAACAACCAACATCACACATAAAATGAATACAATGTCAAATCAATTTAGATGTGAAAGTACAATAATTTTCAAAATAAATAAATAAAGGTACATAATAATGATATAAAGATATATATAAAACTCTTAAAATCGAACAAATAATTGAATGTCTTAGTTGTATTTTTTAAAAAAATTTAACCAAATTTCATTAAAATTTAGTAATTCTTTTATTTTATGCATTTTGGATATTATTGGGTCTATCAGTATTTATAATAAAAAATTAACTATAACTAAAAAAACCAAATGACCCATATTTTTTCTAGAGTATTATAGTGAATAGTAGGACTCGGCTTTAGGGTATTCGGTTCGGTTCCGCGTAGGAACCATTCAGTTTTGGTTCTTAAATTATAATACCCAATGGATACTTTTCAAATATTTGGTTCGATTCCGGTTCGGGATATTTTAGACCCAAAATATCCAAAATTTTTGGTTCTAAGTCGGTTCCGGGTATTTCCAGACCCGAAATACCAAAAATACCTGAAATTTTTGGTTCTAAGCCGGTTCTGGGTATTTTCATACCCGAAATACCAAAAATACCCGAAAACACAAAAATTACCCAAAAAAACTAAAATACGCAAAAAAAATTAAGACTAAATTACCCGTAAGTACCTGAATATACAAAGATTACCCGAATAAAAATAAAAATTACCATAAGAAAAACTAAAATACCCAAAATATATAATATGTATATATATGTTTAAGGTATTCGGTTCTACTCATCGGTTTTCGGTTCGATTCTGGTTCCTACCCGATATCCATGGTTCTTCATCTCAAAAATCATCGGGTGTTTTTAGGTGAAACCGGAACCGGAACCGTTTTCGGTTTTTTGGTTCCGATTTTTTTGTCGAGCCCTAGTGAATAGAGTACATTTTGTTTTGTTATTAGTTATAAGGTATTTTGTTAGTTTTAATTTGGAAATTAGGTACTTCGTAGGATTTGTTGATTTTGACCAATTTTTTTACCGAAAATGTCCCTACGAAAATAAATAGTTTAATTTTTTTTAATAACATTAATATTTACGTTTTGGTAATTTTAACAAATATTTAAATTTTTTTTGTTCCTAAAATCAAGCATGTGCCTAAAGAAATCTATAAAAAAGGGAACCACTATATATGGTTTCCTAATATCACTTTTTTATAGAAAACAATTAGGAAATAATATACTCATGTTTTAATTATTTTCTTTTTAACTTTAAACGTAAATTAGTTTTTTGATTTTTTTAATTTTTTATCTCGATTTAAAATTGTAAAGAGGGTTGAAACCCAAGGTATTAACAAGATAAACACTACAGCATGGCCCAGATAAAGTCTCTTACGAAACAGAGAAAACGAAACAAACAGAGCCACAATCATTTAGCTTCTTCATTGTCGAAGAAATCCTTCAACCACCTAGGAGGGCCACTCTCCACATAAGATCCTACTCGACCATCTTTTGTTACACTTTGAGCAATTAGGAACGCTCCTTGATTGGTGCACTTATCTTCAAACTGAATACACCAATTCCTCTTTAATTCCGTGAACTTGAGTAAATGTGCTACAAATCCTAACCAAGCTGGCTAATCGTTAGGTTCATGAAGAGCTTTGATTGTATCCATCAAAGAACAGCCAAAAATGATGTTTTGATGTTGTAAGTGATGCATACTTTCTAAAGCCCATTCTCATCCTTTAAACTTAGCTTCCATGAGAGACATAACATGAGAATAAGCTCTTCTGATATGGACTAAAACGTTACCTTCATGATTCCTTAAAACCCACGCAACTCCAGCCGCATTTGTAGATGCTGACCAAGCAAAACTAATATTGCATTTTTGTTCATTGATCCCAGGCGCTTGCCATGTCTTAACCACCGAGAGATTCTTCTCTGCACATCGTCTCAGTGTAGCTTGGATTTGAGCTGCTGCCCACTGAGACTTACTTGAAAGGACTGTTTGGACTATGCTTGGTGTCGGAGTACCAACCCCTTCAAACAAAAGTTTGTTCCTACTTTTCCACAACTGCCATAAGACCCACGGTCCAATGTCTTTTACCTCATCCAGGAGAGAGCTCCTTGTCTTGATCTGGAATATATAATCCATATTTCCATATATTGAGGAACTGAATCCATTGATAGGAGTCGGGACATTAGCTAAAGCCCATACTAACCTTGAAAAAGAACAAGTGAAGAAAATATGATTAATAGATTCTTCATCCTCGCATCTCAAACAACTATCTAACAGTCTTAGACCTCTGCTCTGTAATCTCTGACTTGCCAGTAAAGCACCTCTCAAAATTTTCCATAAAAAGTGATTAATTTTTGAGGGACCTTTAAATTTCCAACAGGCTTCATAAAGGCCATTGATCGATGGCAAGCACTTAGCCTCGTCAAAAGTCTCAGCATGTTTTGCAAGACAGCCCAAGTTATATGCAGTTTTGACCGAGAACTTACCATTCCTTGAGTAATGCCAAAAAAACGAATACAAGCGGCCTATTAAAGGACGCCTTTGACATATGATATGAAAGTATTGAGGAGTGAAAAATTGCTGCAGCTTTGTCCTGTTCCAGGTACCTTCATGCGGATCAATTAAGCTATGGACAGTTTCTGTGAGATCCATCAGAGTTGATTGACACTGCGGACGCCTTGGCTTAATGTCCCATAGCCATTTATCCTCCCATATATACGTATCTCGACCATCACCAATTACTTTTCCACGACCTTGAGATAGTAGCTCCCTACCAAATAATATGCTCCGCCATATATAGGATGGCCTCTCTCCCATGACAGCTTGCAGGACATTGCCTTGAGGGAAGTATCGCCTTTTGAAAACATAGCAAAAAAACTAGTCGGCTCCTTAAGTAATCTCCACGCCTGTTTCGCAAGTATAGCTTGGTTGAAAATGTTGAGATCTCGGAAGCCTAAACCACCCAGATTTTTTGGCAGCAGCAACTTATCCATACTTAACCATTGAATTTTCCTTCGAGCTCCATCCGCATTCCACCAAAAGTCAACAATCGCACTTGTCAAGTTCTTGCATAATGTAATGGGAAATTTGAATCAAGCCATAACATAAACCGGCAAAGCTAAGGCCACAGATTTAACTAACAACTTTTTTCCCCCTAAAGAAAGGGACTTAGCGTACCAACCCGACAAACGCTGAGCCAATTTCTCTCTAATGAAGCTTAACAATTTCCGTTTAGAACCACTCAAACATTTAGGGAGACCAAGATATTTATTATCTCCACCGAGATTCATGATACATGTATAATTCTGTATCCTATCCTGAATACCTTGCTGAACTTGCTTCCCAAAAGTAATTGCAGATTTTCCAAAGTTAATTTGTTGTCCCGAGATTCTTTCATACAACTTGAAACAGTTGGTGAGAGCTTTAACTTCTTGCATTGACGCTTTGCACATAAATAGACTATCGTCCGCGAACAGAAGGTGGGATATAGATGGGCCAGATGAATGGAACTTTATTCCAGAGATCAAACGGTTCACTTCCGCCTTCCGAATGATATGAATAAGAGCTTCTGTCCCAAGCACAAATAAGAAGGGGGATAGCGGGTCGTCTTGGCGTAAACCGCATTGTGGCTGGAAATTCCTGTATGCCTGACCATTGATGATAACCGAAAACCTCACGTTTTTGATGCACCTCATAACCCACTCTCTCCATTTTTCACAAAATCCCAAACGCTTTAAAACTTCTTCCATGAAATGTCATTCCACACGATCATAGGCCTTAGACATATTTGTTTTGACCATCATATATTCTGAAGCCAGCTCCGGAATAGTATTAAGTCCATGGATAACTTCATGAGCAATGGAAATGTTATCCGAGATTAATCGTGATGAAACAAATGTTGTTTGTGTCGGGGATATAATCTGGGACAGAACCGGCTGTAATATATGCACCAACACCTTCGAAATCATCTTGTAAATAACAGAACACAAGCTGATCGGACGAAGCTCTGTCATGCGGCTAGGATTTACTACCTTCGGGATTAAACTGATATGGGTAATGGCCCAGTTCTGATTAAAATATCCTGTAGAAAAGAAACTTTGCACCTCCTCAGTAACTCTATCTTTAACAATCTCCCAATAAGTTTTAAGGAAACAGCCAGTGAACCTATCATGACCCGGAGCACTATCACTCTTTATAGACAACATCGCTTGGTGTATTTCCTCTGAGGATACCGGTCTTGTAAGAGACTCATTCATATCATCCATAACCTTAGGTAGAAAGTCCGAAAATATTTGATCAAATAACTCAGGCAGAGGAGTTTGAGAGGCTGTGAACAGGTTTTCGAAATACTTAATTGCAACTTCACTCTTTTCTTTATCATTTGAGTGCGAAACACCATCATCGTCTATTAATACCTAGATCTTATTTATAACATATGATTCATGATTCACGATTTACGTGCACATGTATGATTCACAATTCACGTGTATCATTCATAATTTATTTTCATCTTAATCGATCGTATTCAAGTTGATGTGCATGATTCACAGGTCGCATTCACTTTCATGGTAAAAACGAATGATTCACAAATTACGTTCACGATTCACAAATCACATTCATAATTCACCACTCACGCGATTGATCACCAGTGACGTGATATACTCACAATTCACAAAAATCATTCACATGAACACATTACTTGTTGCAAAACCTGCAAATTTGCATAGAATCAATCATCTCTTACTAGTTTTCAAGAGAGACTAATGGAGCTATCACGATGAAAAAGGTTGAACAACAACATAATCTCACCATGAAGGATAAACCATCGTTAATCTTTGACGGGTTTCTGACGGGATTTACCCGTCAGTAATATTCCGTCAGAAATACCGTCAGAAATTTCTGATGGATAAAAACCCGTCAAAAATTTCTGATGGACGTTAATACCGTCAACTCCATTTTTTTCTTGTAGTGAACGGTGATCTAACCGGAATTTTAGGAGAAGCTGCGAAAAATAAGAGTGGTTGTTGGAGGAAGATGGAGGAATCGTGATGTATGAAAAAAGAACTTCAACCATAGAAAAAAAAGAGTTCCCAAGAAAAAAAATATAGATATTTGCTAAATATGTCTAAATGATTAAAAGAATTAGATTTAATAATTTAGTTTAATAAATAGAATTTAAGAAAAATTAACCAAAGGTTAAAACAATAATTTCACAATAATAAATTTGAAAACTTTTTAGTACTTATATCACCAATTTTCTCTTTTTTTAAGTCGGTTATCAATTTTTAAACGAATTATCCGGAACCATTAGAAAACCAAATTGAATCTAAATCTAAACCACAATTACAAAATATTAAATAGATCTTAAACTTTCTTATCCAAATTATATGAAACCGAAAAGAACATACTCAAACAGAGCTATATATCCAACTTTAGTTTCAGTTAGGTTCGAGTATAGATTCCAATTTATTGGGTACACAAAAAAAGATATATCTAATTAAACTGCATCAAAAATACTATTAAATTCTTTTATAACGTCATATGTTTAACTGTTGATAAAGTCATAATTATATGATACAGATAATTATGAATGGATATAAGAGACATGGACTAGAGCTAAAGATTTGGATCAAATCTTATCTTTCGACCCAAAACGCCATTTTTGGTAATAAATTTGCATATTAATTCGCCTCCTTATATGTAAAAGCTTATATATAGAAGAAATGAAGGAGAGAAAAAAACATCTCTCTCTCCTCTGATTTCTCTCTCTCGACTCTCTCTCTTTTTCTAGATCCAGATCTAGATTTAGGAGACCTGTGGAGAGGAAGTTGGTGGCGAGTCTCCACCGCCGTTCACAAGCCGCCTCTTCGTGCCCCGCGACCCCCGGGCTCGCCGGTGAGAGCCAACGCCGGCGAGCTCGCCCAAAACCATCTCCGCTCTTCACTGTTACAAGCTTCCTCTTTTTCTTTTTTCCTCTAATCTCACGGTGGCTGCGGTGGTAAAGTGAAGATGTCTCCTCGGCTTAGCTTCCCG
>OVBE01008874.1:0-16658 GCA_900406425.1 Iberis pinnata | reverse complement strand
GACCTCAGTAACGTAACAAGGGCTGGGTAATTGTCTTTTCAAAATTAGAAACGAAAGGCCATGNGTAATTGTCTTTTCAAAATTAGAAACGAAAGGCCATGGGCTTAATGTTTGTATAACCCTATGTAATTTTCATTTTTCTGTGATTAGCTGTTTCTTGAGTGATTAGGTTAATTTTGGAAATACTTGCTTTCCTAACAAGAAAACCTCAATGAAAACTCTTGTTCAATTTTTTTTAATTTTTTACAAAAAAAAAAATTCTTGTTCAACAAAATAATTACAGGGCTGGAAATAGTTACTGTATTTATCATCCCGTAGCATACTCTAGAGTCCAGCTTCTTGCATTTTCCTCGTACTTAGATCTATCCCTCCTGTATAGGTCACCAATCTCTGCCACCAGAGGATCTTCAAGACTGGGATCATCCAACAACGCAGCAATGGAACCCAGAACCTAATGAGACAAGAAATATTGATCAATCAGTGAAGAAACATTGACTAATTACGCTTATACAAACATCCTAACAAACTAACCCTTACTATTCTGATAATTTTCTCATATAAAAACGCGAGTTAGACTCATGATGAGTTATTTAGAGTATACAATGTATTAATTGTTTATAATTATATTGATTTAAAAATATAAACCATATACCCTAAAGTGTTATACACTTAGACTAATTCTACAAAGCCCTAAACCCTAAAAACAATAAGTCATAATAATAAATCATCCTAGACCTTAAGAACTTTGAATATAAATATGTAAGGGTTAGTGTTCTATAAGAAAAAATGTATAAAAATTTCAAGATAAAACTATATTTTATAAATCAATTTTTATGTCTAAAAGTTTTTAATTCTAAACCAAATTAACCAATTTTTAAATCATATAACTCTAAAAGTACATTTAAGTACTACAAATTTCTTATTGGTCAATCCACAATGGGAGAACGGTTCATCGCCATCATCAGAACTGGAATCAGATTTCGGTTCTGATGAGTCATCATCATCTGAACCATCTCTATCTTCTGTATCGTCGGAGGAGTCAGAGGATGATGTTTTTTTGTTGGGAGAGCGGTTGCGTTCGTCCCCGTCTTCATCAAATTGGTCGTAAAAGTCGTCGTAGGCCCTGTCAACTGGATCGTCATCATTTTTTGAATCGGATTGATCATCATGTTTGGGACGTTTGGAGTCCCTGTCCACATGAACGTCAGTCGCTTTCCTCTTGCCGTTGTTGTTGTCTATGATAAACTACGAATGGGGGAAAGAAGAAGAAACCAGTAGAATAATTATGTAGTCTGCAAGGAGAAAGGGAGGAATGGACAATTTAGATGTTTAACATGCAGATAACGAACCTTGTGTTGATAATGTTGGATCAAATGGTAGAATAAGATAATGGTGGAGCAAAGGGTAGGGAATATTTGAGTTGGTCGGGTGGTTTATATACGGCTATTAATTTAGGACGCGTGCAAACTAAAGGTGCGACTGTTCGTGGACGTGGACGTGCACGTTTACGAGGCGTCTATTGACTTACATAATTATAGATAGTTATTCTTTCGAAGGTAGAACGAACGGACCAATGTCATCGAGAAAGTCCCGTACAGGTTCGATTTTCCATAGGCTTAGAAAACCTTGCAACTGTCAAGTATTAGAGACATAAACTGGTACAGTATCGTGCGCCATTGTTTTCAAAGCTTTGTTCTAGAACATGTAGCTCATCTGAAGATGATGCCTCGAGTCATTCAATCCTTTATCATC
The DNA here is from genome assembly GCA_900406425.1 of Iberis pinnata. Taxonomy (NCBI): domain Eukaryota; kingdom Viridiplantae; phylum Streptophyta; class Magnoliopsida; order Brassicales; family Brassicaceae; genus Iberis; species Iberis pinnata. Next base: position 14,906 of record OVBE01008874.1, on the reverse strand, counting down.
GAATACCGGTTACCGGGTGGTTTATATACATATGGCGAGAAAGTGAAGATGAAGAATATAGATGGAGAAGTTGATTACCGAAGAAGAATTGGTAAGACTATCTACAATGAAAAAAAAATCAACACCCTATATCTCAAATATAACCTTCCACGTCATCATCCTCAGTGGATGATGACATGGCATGAATGCTGACATGGACAATGACATGGCAAAAAGATAAGTCAGCCGCAATACCAACACATAATCCAGTCCAAGTTAATCAGCCATCAAATGCAACGTAAGTCAGCCGCAAGGTGAATGCTATTCTAGTAATTAATCTTTCTCAAATTAATCAGTCGTAATATGCTGGGAAACCATAAGTCAGTCCTTTTGTCAACTAAATCAGCGCTGACATGAATGCTATTCTAGTAAATAATATTTCGCTAGTAGGTCAGTCGTAAACACGATGAGTTGAACGTTAATCCAGCAGTATAACTCAGTACAATTTTCAACAAGTCATCACGCCGAAGTATAAGTCAGCTGTAACAGAAGTATATAAGTCAGCAGAAAAGCGTAAGTCAGCCGTATTCTCGTATGTCAGCCATTACGTAAGTTGACTTATGACCGTAAGTCAGCCTTTTAAAAACAAATCAACCAGTTTTTGTAAGTAAGTCGTCACGGCCGGGTGACTTATGCGCGTAAGTCAGCTAATTTCTCTTAACTCAGCCAGCTTTTGTAAGTAAGTCGTCTCGCCGGTGACTTATGCCCATAAGTCAGCTAATGTCACTTAACTCAGTGGGTTTTAGTAACTTAACTGAAACGTAACCATAAGTCGTCTCATTAATACACGTCAGCGAATTCCTACGTGGCGAATGGCATTCCGGTAAATACGTTTTTTGTCACAACGTAATAGAAGGGTACACTGAGCATTTAAAAAATGAAAGTAATAAAAAAAAAATTTGTATGGTTCTAGTCATTTTTACTAAAATGTATTGTAGTTAAGCTATCTTCCCAAGATTAATCCTAACATTTAAACCTAGTTTCCCTAGGAAACCCTAAAATCTAACTAATGAACTACTCATACATTGTAAAGGATGAACAACACAATATCAAAGAAGAATACAAGATTAAAATAAGAATAGATATTATAAAAGGGTTTAGAAATCTCTTCTGGTTTAGAAATTCTTCTCCCAATAAAAGCTCTCAAAATTGTAAAGTATCAAAGTGTAAAGAGATAAAACCTAAGCCAAAAAGGTTTTATAGTTTAAAAAGTTAAATACTAAAATATGGAAATTTAGGATAAAGTTGAAGACTTGGGTTGCAAAAATTGGAAATTTTTGTTCTCCTTCGGGTGAGTTGCTCGATCGAGCACATGTTTGCCCGATCGAGCAACTTGTGATTTTGCACAATTAGTCTCCATTTTGCTCGATCGATCTAGAACTTCGGATTTTTCCAGGGGTTTTCCCCGATCGAGCGCGATAGTTCCCCGATCGGTCAGAATGTAAGCAGATTGCTTGATCGGTTGGCCAAGGTGCCCAATTGATCATAAGATTTTCCAACTTCTGAAATGCATCATTTTGCTCCGACACGACCCGTACACCTATAATCCTGAAAATTCACCAATTTTACCAGGAAAACGCTTGGAATAATGCAGAATAACAGACATAAATGCCCACTATTATGCATTAAAACCGAGTAATATCAACTCCTCCAGACTTAGATCTTTGCTTGTCCTCAAGTAAAGCAAGATTCAATCTGGAGAAGATGTTTGAAATGGACCACACAGAAACTCACAAAATCTCAAAAACCATAAGTATAGTTTCAAAATCTAAAAGACACCAAATCTCAAAAAACTACTTCAAATGAATTGTTTACCACCACTAATATAATAATTGTTCCCTACTCTAAATCCCAAATCAATCAACTACCAAATCATATTAACCAGCTCTTTAAATTCATTTAAGTTCAGATAGATGCATTCTCACATATGGTATATCAATCAAATTACTCAAGTACCTCTTCTATCGAAATGCCCATACCAAACAGAGCATCAACCGACTTCCGGTCCTGATTATTTTTCTCCCTTTCTCACTTTTTTTTTTCTTCTTCTTATCTTACTGCTTTTCTGTTTTTATTTTCTTCGCATTTTTTCGCTTTTCTTTCTTTTCTTTTCATCATTTTTTCTTTTTTTTAAGCAGACGGCAATTCGCTAAGGTTGACTACGGACTTCTAGGTCACGCTTTCAATCCTTTTTCTGAACCGTTTTTTTAAGGAAGAGAGAGGAAGGACCCAACCGTACTGAAAGAACTTTTCGGTTTTACAGAACACTAAAGAGCAAGGTACCTAATTCTCAGAGTATATCAACACCATAAGCAAGAATAATTCTAATTCAGATTAAGTCATATCATGGCTGAGCTATCATCAATAACTCAAAAGATCAGAACTTTCAGAAACAAGCAATCAGTAATGGGGGTTCCAATCATATTCTCATAAATTCATCTAAGTTAGTAATCTAGGGAAATCGAATACCATACCCAAACTTGGTTATTTATCATCACTGATTTTGATCATGGTTCCTTCGACTCGATAAGACTCAGCAAATTCAAAACAAAATTTTGAAAAATTCATCATTTCTGACAAAACACCCAAAATAAACGTTAGATCCGCGTTAGTACATACTCCCTCCCCCATACTTACTTCACACCGTCCCGGTGTGAAAATAAATCAGAGAGAAGGACAAAATAGAAAAAAGTATCAAAACAATTAAAATAGCAAATAACATGAGTTCTAAGTGATAGAAAAAATACTACAAATGAAGTTCAGACTCTCTCTCAATCAGAATGGTGACCCGAACCGTCCCCAACCTCTTGCTGCTCAGCGTACTCCATATCATCATCACTTTGGCGTTGTGGTGGCTGGAAGCAACCCGAAACAGTCCTCATGATCCGCCTCATCAAACGGTTGTTGTCCCGCATCAATTTGTTGTTTCGTTTCTGCGAGTCCATAATCCATGTAATCTCCTCGTTCGGAGTCATGCCGTTTCAAACCAATTGGAGGATGTACTCAGGAATCTCCTTAATGTCAGGTTACTCAAGAATCTCATCATCAGGACTCGGAGCTCGGGCTTGTCTCTGGTTGAGACGTCTTCGTCCGGAAGGTCTTGGGGCAACAGGAGCAGCAGTAGGAGGCTGTGTCAAATACTCATGACCTGGTAGAAAATGCACATTAGCTAAAGATGTAATACTTGTCAACTTGGTCATCAGAATCCTAATCTCATAAATCCGACCCTCCATGTCCTCAAACAGACAATGTTGAAACCGTGAAAACCACTTGGTGTTGACAATGTATTTCTCATCCACCCGGTTCGTCTCTGTCCTAGTAGGGAAAAACTCCAAAGGAATACTAACAACTTGTAGAAGTGGGGTAACTAGACTACCCATCATCTCAACCCTCGTGGGGTTCTTCAATGCAACAAACTTACGTTCATCTAGAACCTGAGCGAATAACCAACCGATGTTGGCGTCATAAGAATGTCGAGCTTGGTCCATCTCATAGGAATCTAGTGTGAAATGACTAAGATCATAGTGAAGAAGATGGAGTTCTTGGTTGCGCATCGAACTTGTCTCTTTCTTCCCATAGAACATGTTACCCAAGATCTTGACGACAAAGCGAATAACAGGGTTTCAGATGAGAGTAAGCTTGGCGTCATTGGAGACAAAATTCCCCCAACCTATAATACCCCAAAGATCATGAGCATTATAGAACTTAGGTAGCTCGTGAAGGTATCCGAATGCACAGAACCCAAAAAGTGGTCCAAACTCGACGATCGGAATCTTGTACAGCTTCCCCAAGAAAAAGAATTGAACCTTGGTCTCAGATTGACGGGGGTTCTTATAATCCTCACTAATAATGCGGAAAGATGCCAAGACTTGGCGAGCGAGGTCTTCATACAGAGGATAAGCTTGAAACGGGAAGTTACCAAGACCCATACCAATGAATAGAGCTTGCACATCTTCATCAAGTCTGAGATCTTGCAAAAATGAGAGGTCGGCGAACCGAGTTGGTTCGAATGTGGTGTGGATCATCGTGTTGTAGAACATGGAATCAAAATGATCCCATTTATCACCAATCTTCCAACCAGTCCAAGTCTTTTGGCTTCTAAGTGCGGGAGCGGTGAACGAGGGAGGGTTGTGGAATGGAAGCTTGGGAGTTCTCGGCCAAGGAAGCTTCATATACTTTGGGTCTATGTGTGGTTCACTGTTGGATGCAATAGCCTTTTGTTTCTCTGCAGCGGTAGACTTTGTTTTCTTGGCGGCTGGACGTTCGTTGGATCCGGAGTCACGTTCGCGTCCCATGTTCCTGAAATGAAAGGACTCAAAAGAAGAAATGAGTATCCCGAACAATCCATAACACATCAAGCAAGAATCAATGTTTCTTCAGGAGTCCGATCTTGAGATCAAGGATAAGAAAGGTATTGAGAATGAAGTGGGTGACCACTTATCAAGATTGAGGATTGATGATGAAATTCCTATTGAGAAATTGATGTCGATATCTCCAGTGTTCAACAAGCTGTAGATCCAGGTTATAGCCTTGGAGAAGTTTCCGTTGTCGAGTGGAATGAGCCATGGTATGTTGACATTATCAATTACCTGGTTTGTGAGAAAGAACCACTAGGTTTGGAAGGATATCAAAAGAATAAATTTATTAAGGAGATCACGAGATACTCCTGGGATGAGCCATATGTTTATACTCTGAACAAATATGGGCTTTACAGAAGACGTGTTGCTGAAGAGGAAGTTGAAGGAATCCTTCTACATTTCCATGTATCAACATACGGTGGACATTTTGCCACTTTCAAGACAATCTCTAAGGTCTTACAAGTTGGATTCTGGTGGGCCACTATGTTCAAGGATACTCACAACTTCATCTTGAGATGTGGTTCGTATTAAAGAGCGGGCAACATCATCAAAAGGAAGAAAATGCCACAAAATCCAATCATTGAAGTGGAGATCTTTGATGTATGGGGATAGACTTCATGGGACCATTTCCTTCTTCTTATGGGAATAGCTACATCTTGGTAGCGGTCGACTATGTGTCGAAATGGGTGGAAGCCATTTCTAGTCCCACCAATGATGCTAAAGTAGTTATGAAGATGTTTAAGAGCATCATATTCCCAAGGTTTGGTATCCCAAATATCGTCATTAGTGATGGAGAATCATAGTTTATAAATAAAGTGTTTGAAAGTTTGTTGAAGAAACATGGAGTTAAGTATAAGGTAGCCACACCTTATCATCCTCAAACAAGCAGCCAAGTCGAAGTTTCAAATAGGAAAATCAAAGCCATTCTTGAAAAGACAGTTAAGACAATAAGGAAAGATTGGTCTATTAAGCTAGATGATGCCTTGTGGGCATAGAGGACCAGATTCAAGACTCTACTAGGTACAACTCCATTCAACCTTCTCTATAGTAAAGCTTGCCATCTCCCGGTTGATTTAGAGTACAAAGCCACGTGGGCAGTCTAATTGCTGAATTTTGACATCAAGAGTGCCAAGGAGAAAAGAGAGTTATAACTAGGCAAATTGGATTAGATTAGGGTTGAAGCTTATGAGAATGCCAAGATCTGTAAGGAACGAACAAAGGCCTTCAATGATAAGAAGATCATCAAGAAAAAGCTTGAAATTGGTGATTTAGTTCTGCTTTTCAACTCAAGGTTGAAACTTGTTCTCAGAAAGTTGAACTCACGATGGTCGGGTCCTTTCACGGTTAAAGAGATTCGTCCATATGGAGCCATAGTTCTATTGGGCAAGGATGGGAAAGAATTCACTGTTAATGGTCAAAGAGTGAAACAATACTTGGTAAACGAAGTTTTTAAATAAAGAGATTCAGTGTCTCTTTCTGAACCACCACAAGCCTAAGGAAGCGACAAGTCAAGCTTAGTGACTTTAAACAAACGCACTTGAGAGGCAATCTCATGTTATCATTTTTGTACATATACTTTTTAATAAGCCTTTCCTTTTCATTTTTGAGTCTTCTTTAGTATAGGTTTGGGTATACAAACTTTTATAGAAGTTTGAATGGTGATTTGAGCAAGTTTGAAGCACTTTAAGGTGAAAAACGATATGTAGCGGCCAGTCATATCGGGATACGTACACCGGTATAGAACATGAATTTTTCCAAGGAGAGACATCGAGGAAGCATACCGGTTTACGAAAACAGGTACGATTGGTGAATGCTCCATATCGGGCAATCGTACCAGTTTCCATAAATCGATACGGGGTAAGAAATTCGAAATTTGCAGTTTTCAGTAGCATTGACCCGACTTTCTTAAGCTCTCTTCCTCTTTTCAATACTCTTTCATGATTACCTTAGAGTCTTTCAAAGAAATTTAACTAGATTCTTGATTTCTCACCCATTTCTCAAGCAAAATTAGTGCTTTTGTTGCTCTATTTCGGATTTTGGCTACTCCTTAGACTCATTCTTTCTAATTCCAAATCATTCAAGCTAAGACACCAATCATGCCACCTAATAAAGCTACTTCCAAAGCAAGACAAAGGAAAAGGACTTGCTATCGAAGGAGACAACCCTAAGAGACTAAGATCGGACAATGTAGTAAGTCAAGGAGGAATCACTATAAACGAGCCCAACGGTAGGAGATCAAAAACTGGTAGGCAATCACGATCCAGTAGGATGGACACGAAAGATGCCTAAAGGGAAAGAATGATCGAGGAAGAGCTTGAGAGTGTTCAAGAGATCGAGAATGAGCCAATCTCGCAACAACAATCTACACCACCTCCACGTACTAATCGGATTCCCATCATAAGAGATACTTTAAGAGATCCAACCGGCAAATAATTGTATGAAGCCCTCATGGAGATGACTTTCGTCGCATCGCTTTTTCCGGATTCGGACACTCCAAAAATGCTAGGGATATATGATGAAGTCGAAATGATTCTTAATGGGATGGGAATCGGTAATATCTTGAACATGCGATTAAATTCTTACAAGGAACAAACCTGCAAGTTCCTTGCCTCATTGAGAGTCTATTATTACGAGGGTATTGGAGTGAATGAAGACGGTGGTGGTCGAATTGAGTTTAAATATTTGGAAGATGTGACTCATGTGATGACCTTTAGTCAATTGGGCGAGGTCTATGGTTTTCAATGCAATGGTTGTGATGGTTTCGAAAGGGCGGTGGGAGAAAATAAAGTTCTCTGGCGGCGATCGGTTCTCTAAGATCTACACCAGTTGTATCCAGAAGCGTCATCATCCGTCATCCGACGGTACGTTATGTCTACAAGATCCTATTGCATTCTTTCTTTTCAAGGCGTGAAACGGGAACCATCTTGGACGATGAATTGAAATTTATGCAATTAGGACTTGCTCCTCTCATTCGTGCCGAGAGCAACAATGATGGGCTTTTTTGGGATTGGAAAAATTCCAGCCAAGAATAGTGAAGATATTTGTAGAGCAATTATTAGTGTTACAGAATTAGGGATGGACTCGAAAAGACAAGACACCTCAACTTAGTATTAGAGGATGGATAACTCCAATCCTAATAGCTTCCGACATTGCAATCTCCGACAACGGTTTTTTGCACCTAAACTTAAGAACATTGGGTACCTCAACAAGGCGCAATTCATAGTCGGGAAAGTGAAGATTAACTTGGCTTACAAATTCTTTTACAAGTTCACTAAATAGGATGGGAAACCAGCTACCATTCTTCTCCCTAATACTGCACGGACGACTTTTGCAAACCAAGAAAGCATTCGTTTCGTCCCAGATTACATCTACGACCCGCGACACGAACCGCCAACAGAACTTTTATATCGACCCTAGTGACCAACACCCGATTCTACTCATCCACACGACTAAGGGACCTTATATGGATGCGCCTGGTACTATCACGGTCCTTCTTCCATCCCGTTTCACCCTGGTCCCTTGCAGGACATATATTTATAGAAAAAGAAGATAATCCGATGGAACATGTTCCAAGACTGGACCACAGGGAATTTAGTGAAGCAGGTGAAAAAGTTGACGGGAATAATTCTCAAAGGAACAACATGCGGAGGTTGTGGCACCAATGTTCATTTTGACCAACAACCTCTACCGCGTCAACCGGAAGATCACGAGATGCATTTAACTATGGACGCGGAAGAAGAACACTCGAGTAGGAGGAATTCTTGTCATGGCGAGGGAAGCTCAAATCAAACCGCATTCCAACCCTGAAGTTCGATTGATGAGTCGAGCCGACAACGAAGGCGAAGAAGAAGAATGCCAACACCGCTGCCACTCACATCCGACAATAAGTCCCCTCATTCTCTTCTGATGAGGACACATATGATTCCGGTTTCCACTACTATTGAGGTACAACATCTCACCTTGTAAATACATGCATTTTACCTTTTATTTCTCTCTTTTGTCATATTCTCTACATTCTTTTTCACACAAGGGACTGTGTGAGTTAATTTAGGGGGAGGAACCGTAGCTAATTTAGTTTCGATTTAATTCTTATCATGCATAGTTGAATTGTTAATAGTTAAGTTTCATAAAAACCAAAAAAATCAAAAATTAAAAAAAAATTGCATTTAGTTTCATATTGCGCATATTTTAGGTTGAATATAGCTTCATTTTAGATTGCATCATTTGCATAGAAATCCAATGATGAAATTGCCTTGTAAGGTTTAAGCTCTAGAATTTTGAATTAGCATCTCAAGTGTAATGGATAAGATTGAACATTATAGTAGTCTTGAAATGTCTTGAAGTTCTTGTGTTAGATCTTTAAGTTTAAAAATCCATTGGTTTAGTTTTGAACCTTGCTGGTTCTAAGTTATCTTTGCAAATATTTGGACTTCGATTTGAATGAAAAATTAGTGTGCTCAGTGAAAGTCTTAAAGTGTTTTCAAGGTTTAATCATTTCCATAACAGTTTAGTCGCCCAATAATTGAAACACTTGTGGCTAAACCGGTCATTCTCATTGTAAGAATGATTTCCCTCTCCACCTTTGAACCCAATAACCAAAACACTTGTGAGTTTCTTTTTCCTTAGTGGTTTTTTAGGCAAAAACTCAAGAGTATAAGAGGCGAGAACTGACAACTTTCATGTGCCTAGATTGATGATACCATCTAGCGATTAGGAAGGGTATTTTGCATAGTTTAAAGTTGGGTAATGTTTTGATGATTAGAATTTTTGTCATAAGGGTAGTCTTAATACTTTTACTATTGGGTATAAGGGTAGGAGTAGGTTGATGATTTTTGTTCTAAAGAAAAAGGATGGAAACGATTGGGATATAATGATAAACTTGAAAGGAAAAGATAAAGTTCATCTAACTAAGAAACGAAAAAGAAGTAATCACAAGGATAAAGAAGAATAATTCTAGAGAAAAAGAAAGAAAAGAAAGGCTAAGTGATAATGCTAAAAAAAATATAGCCTAAGTGTTTATTTGAAACAAAAAAAGTTGTGTAAAGCGAAAAATCCATAAGTGAATGAAAAATGATAGCAAAAGATGAACCTAAGGGATGAAAAGGATGGTAGTTTATTTTGGGAGTTTTTAGAAAAAGAAGTTGGTTTGCAATAATTGGGTCTTTTAGGGTTTTTAGAAATGGTAGTTGGATGTTGTATGTCTAACTGTCATTTGTCTCATTTTGATTTTTCTTCTTCAATCATTCTCTTTTTGAGATAAATCATGTATTGTGTGTAAGACCTCATTTTGTACATTGGATTTACCTTTACTACACCTAGCCAATTGAGACACTTAAATAACTATTTGAGCATATGTCACCCATTTAATTAAATGTAGGAAGATAGCTTAGACTAGTCAAGTGGATAGCTTACTCTTGGTAATAGAATGGATAGTGAGAATGCTAGTTTGAGAAAAATGATTATTTTACTTGAGATGTTAATTCACTAGACTTTGGCTTAAGTTTTTGGTTATGAGGCTTCCACCTTCAAACTTCTCTTCCTCACTTGCATTTGGTTTTCTTTGAGAACAAGCAAATGATAAGTTTGGGGGAGTTGATGTACCATATTTTGGATACATTTTACCTATCATTTTGCATTCATTATAGGTTAATTCACTTGCATATAGGTTAGTTAGCATGTATTTGCATTGCATATCATTTGTTCAGGTGGTAGAAGTGAAGAAACCAAAATCAAAGATAAAAAAGGCTTAAAAGATGATTAAGGAGGCAAAAATAGGGCATACCGGGCTATCATAGCGGTTTACTAGGCCGCTATAATCAGACTGGGAAACAGCAGCAGGGTACACACACCGCTCTGAAGGGGAAATCAGACCAGACCCAGGCAGCATGCAAAGGCAGCGGGGAATGCAAACCGCTATGAGGAGCGACATGACGTATCGAAGGCTCATACTGGTTTCTGTAGACCGGTACGGGTCAACAAAAAACCACATTTTCACCTATTTAACTTGTTTTAACCCAATTCCAAGTGGGTGAACCCAAGAGACATTAATGAATACTATTTAAGCCTTTTACCTAATTTTTAGGGGGCTTATGCTTAATCTTTGTTTTTATTAAGAACTTTGTAATCACTCTTTGAATCTTATGCTTATTTTAGTTTGAAGCTTTATTTTGATTGCTTTTATCTTTATCAAATCTTCTTATAATCATGATTCAACACATTTCTATCATAAGATCTTGTGTTTTCTCAATGATTAGTGAGTAGTTCTATATTAAGAAAATGGTTAGGTATATTAGGGTAATTAGGTGATGGAATGTGATGTTTAGGATTTGGAACTCTAATATCTTCATGTAGTAGATGTTCTTAATGTAGGATTGAATTGATCACTCAAATCTAGACCTTAGGAAAATTGTACCCGGAAGATGTTCGATGAAATTCCTGAACCAATCACTGCATGCTAAATGAGGCATAACCAAGAGATTTTTGTTAGTTAGTTTAGTGGTTTAGCATAGATTAGACCTTAATGTTTCTTAATTGTGTGATTATCCTAGATATTGTTTTAATTACTTAATTAGGAAAAGGATTAGTGCCATAAGAGTGGATTAGTCTACTTATGGGAATCTTAGACCAAGGATTAACTTATAAAGTTAGCATTGAACATCACATGATATCATTTGATCACCCAAATCAATAACATATGTCATTCGCTTAGCATTTATTATCGAATTTAAGTTTGCATTCTTAGTTGACTTTCTTCTTTATCTTGTTGACTTTTGCTAATTCAATTTCTTTTGCTTATTTGGATGATACAAAACCATACCTACTATGATTGTTTAGACTAAACACGATTCTAATAAGACTAGTGATTTAAGTGCATCTCTGATTATGGATTAATTCTTAAGTACTTCAATGACACAAATAGACTTAAGACATTTGCATAGATAGGAATCAGCAAATTCTTGTTTATCACTTGGCATAGACTTTTTCATCTTTGAGGTGTTAGAGTGGTGGTTATCTTCTATTCCATTTAATTAGGTTGCTTAGTTGGTTATACCATGCTAATGTTCAAGCGAGGCTTTTAAGAATGGTGATGTCGTCGATGGTGAAGTCGACGGGGTGAATATATATTACAGTGCAATATTTTTGGGTGAGGTCGATGTGAGAGCAAGATTTCCCTCACACTTGAATTGATTCAAGAAATGTGATTTGCTTTATTAGAATAACTCTTTGATTACAAAAATCTCTCAAGTATTACAAGTTTTTCTCTAAGTATGTGAAAGTTTTACAGAAGATGTTTGGTCCCCTCTCTGGACCTCTCCCTAGACTACTTATATTGTGGCTCTCCCTAATATCCCTCGCACTCAATGTGTCTTCAATGCTCTTGATCTGCCGTTACACCCTTTTGAACTTCTCGTAACTGTCGGCTCGATCGTTTTCGTGGAGTCTTTTCGACCTGGGCTTCTTGGCGAGTTGAGGCAGCCCACTCAATGCTTTTCCCGCGGTGGGCTTCACCGGCCCATTACTCGCTTCTCATGTTCACGGGCCACGTGTGGCTTGTTGTAGCCCGTATTCAAGTATTTCATCAGGATTCTCCAACATAGCTCTTCGCGTGACGAGCTCTCTCCGCTCTCCATGCGCTGAGCTCTCTCTGCTCTCCGCGCGCTGAGCTATCTCTGCTCTCCACGCGCAAAGCTCGCTCTGCTCTCTGCATGCTAAGCTATCTCTGCTCTCCATGCGTAGAGCTCTCTCTGCTCTCCGCGCGCTGAGCTATCTCAGCTTTCCACGCGCAGAGCTCTCTCTGCTCTCCGCGTGCTGAGCAATCTCTGCTCTCCACACGCAGAGCTCTCTCTGCTCTCCGCACGCTGAGCTATCTCTGCTCTCCGTGTGCAGAGCTCTCTCTGCTCTTCGCGCGCTGAGATATCTCTGCTCTCCATGCGCAGAGCTCTCTCTGCTCTCCGCGCACCAAGCTCTCTCTGTTCTCCATGCGCAGAGCTCTCTCTGCTATCCGTGCACCGAGCTCTCTCCGCTCACACGCACATAGCTCTATCCGCTCTCCGCGCGCTGAGCTATCTCTGCTCTCCACGCACAGAGCTCTCTCTATGCTCTCTGCGCACCAAGCCCTCTCTGCTATCCGCGCATAGAGCTTCTCTCAATGCAGCTGGGTTCAAGGTGGGCTGTTCTAGCCCATTCCTATCTTCTTTTCACCTCTCGCCGACCCGATCCCACTAATTGGCCCCAGTCGATTAGTGCGCCCACATTTTTCCCCCCATTCTACCAATGGAAACTTTCCTTTGGTGGAATCGTTAATTTCCCGCCGTCATGAGATTCAATTATCTTTTGGCGAGGATCGGGGCAGATTTGGTGGTAGATTAGAGATCATGATTATGAAATCAGAATCCCTTGATTTACTCCTCCGCTCTGCTATATAAAGCAGTGAGACCGCATGGTTTCTCACTTTCGTTCCACCGCTCCTCTCGACTCCCATGCAGAAACTCTTACTCCACTTTTCTCAGGGAGACTTCATTACTCCTTACTGAAGACTATCATAAGGTACTTACTTTTTCTCCTCTCTAGAGTTACCTCCCCTTTTTTTTGTTCATGAGTTTTGGTGGATTTAATTAGAATTCCGGTAAGGTTGATCCTTTTCACGGTAGAAATCCCGCGAAAAACCGTTTTCCATCGTTGATTCTACTTCTTTCCTGATCAAATATTAACTTGAGAATCATATTCTTCTTTGTTTTTGGTGACAAGAATATCTTAGATATTTTCCTTACCTTTTTCATTTTTCACCTTCAACTTTTCCCCTTTCTCTTTCTTACTTTTTACCCATCATCTTCTTCCTCTTACTTTCTTCTTCTTCCCTTTTTACTTTTCACTTATCTCTCTACACTTTTACTTCTCTCTCTTCTTTCTCTAATCCTTGAAATCGAAAATGTTTGATGGACTTACCCCAACCCGGGAGCCTTACGGCTCGTTTCCAAGCACAGCCAGCTCAGTCCCGACAAGCCCCAAAGTCCACGCCACCACCCGGGGAAGACTTCTCCCGCGCCGAGCCACCGGACAGGGTTATTCCTTTGTGCGCCCGCACCGCCATCCGAGGAGACCAGTCCCGCGCCAAAGAACATCTCGCGCCAAGCCAACATCCCCGCACCGCTACTCGGGAAAAAGGGACCCGCGCCGAGCCGCCGGACAGGGTGATCCCTCAGCACGTCCGCACCACCGTCCGAGAAGACCGACCCCACACCAAAGAATCTCCCGCGTCGAGCTCCCTTGTCCGCGCTGCCACTTGGGGGAGAAAGGACCCGCGCCGAAGGGTCCCCCACGTCAAGCTCCCTCGTCCGCGCCGCTACCCAGGGAGACGGGTTCCTCACTGGTGGGTCTCGAGCTAACGCTTCCCCCGCGCCAAGCTCCAATGCCCATGCCTCACCTCGAGAATCCCCATGTCGCGACTCGCCGCTAGTCACCACGCGACAAGACTCACCCTCTTCCGGCAATGCTTTAGGCTCCAAGTCGGACCCCCACACTGAGAATTTGTCCCCAGGTACCTTAGCCCGTGAGGTTTCAAAGCTCGCTTGGCCCGAAGAACTTCTTCGCTCCCCTAGTCCAAGTGATGACTCTTCATCTGATGCCGCCTCCGTCGAGTCGGAATAATCTTTCTACCCCTTACGTCTTCGGCGCTAGGTACCCGCTTTGGTCCCCACTCTCGTTCCTTATGCTCTATGGATAGACTTAGGGAATTTAAACGTAGCTTCCGGAGTCCGAAGAACATTGGACTCTGAGTCTCCATAACTCGTTAAGGAAGGATATTGTTGTGCCTATGAGGTGTTTTTCAAGGCGTGCGGTCTCACTTTGCCTCTTCCAGAGAACCTAGTGTATCTTATGCACGCCATGGGTGTTACATGATATTACTCAGATTTAATGCATTTTAGTAGGCATTTATGCCTGCTAAACTTGTATTATCTGAGCATTTTCTTTGTAAAACTGGATTTTTCTAAGACTTTCAGGTGTTCGGGTCAATTTTGGATTAAACGTGCTGAAATGCTACATNGAAGAGTCGATCTGGAATTAGATCGATGAAAAATGAAGATTTGAAGTCAAAACAACTTCAGACCGATCGGTCCTACCTTGAACCGATCGATCTGAATTACCGAAGTTACAGAAACTTTGGACCGATTGGTCCGTCTATGGATCGATCGGTCCATAGTTTTCTGGAGAAAGAGACCGATCGGTCTATCCCTGGACCGATCGGTCCGAAGGCCTGCGAAGTTTTTAGCAATTTTCCAATTTTTACACATCAAGTCCTCAACTTATCTTTTTTCCTATTTTCCTATTTTTTATTTTTAAAAACTATAAAAGCCTTGTGGCTTAGGTTTTATCTTTTTATCTTTTATCTTGCAAACTTTTGAGAGCTTTTTACTGAGAGATTGAATCTTGAACCTGTATTTGGAGAAGAAATCTTGAACCCAGTCCAATATATCTACTTATTTCTGTTTTATTCATGTGTTCTTCTCA
>OVBE01008873.1:0-13290 GCA_900406425.1 Iberis pinnata | reverse complement strand
GAGTCCCATCAAAAACTAGTGCAATTTATCCTCTTCATTACTATTTGCGCATCTCATCCATTGTTTTAGTTTGCTGGTAGTCTGAGAGACTACTCCATAGTTGAGTCAATTTCCCATACTCGGATTCGATTGCAAGTCCCTTTTGGCGACAGTTTGCTAGATTTGTCTTCAATCTTTGAACTATTTGGCCATTCTTAACTAAATTTTTTCTGTATATATGTCCACATATCGTGGGTATCATCAAGGTTTGACATTGACGAAGACAAAGCATATTAATCGTAAGTTTCATCCAAGATACAACCAAAGCATTGTTGGATGTCCAGTCTTCATAATCCGGTGAATCTGCAACAAGCTGAGGGATTGTTCCATCAACATAACTGAATTTCTTGCGAGCTTATAAAGCTAAGCGAAAGTTTGTATCCTATTCGTCGTAGGTAGAACCTTTGAGAAGTCGATTTGAGACGCAAATTCTCGGATTGTGTCCTGAAATTAGATCGTAAGGCGAGCTTGTACGACGTGTTTCTGCCATTGTAGAACGTATAAGTGAGGAAAATTTCTTTTTGAACTGCAAGTTTTTACGTAGTGTAGATTGGAGCTCTGATATCATGTCAAACTTTAGAGATTCAACAAAATAGGTTTTCCTGTATTGATGTGAGCTTTAAAATAAGCTTATATACCCATAATTTACACTTAACAAATAACGTAACCTAAATTCAATTGGGGAAGCCCATAGGCCCAATATTTATTTTGAAACTATGATACAAAACTTTTTTCTCCAAAATATGGTTCTCATCTACAAATTTTAACAAACAAAGAAAAACAAGGATCAAGTGGCCTAGTGGTTGTGTCACCGCTGTTGCCTTGTTATCAAACCAGGGATCGAATATAGCCACTCGCATAGCGAGTTCATTTTTTCCTATTTATGGAGTTGGGCTACTGGGCCGGCCAGTTGTGGCCCATATATTTAAAAAAACAAACAAACAAAGAGAACAAAAAATTATGTTACTATTGCCACAAATAGAAAAAGAAACTGAAAATTCTGAGATAAATAGGTAAACTAAATTGATAAACGGTAAAAAGGTTAGAGACGCATTGATTTAATGGAGTTAAAGTTCATAAATGGTGGTTAAGAACCATTGAACACAATGATATTATATCATAAAATTTGACAATATTTTTTCTGTTTTTAAAATATTGTCGTTTTATCTATCATTTTTTGTTGCAAAAAATGTCGTTTTAAGTTTTCAATGCAGAAATTTAATGAGTTTGACTTTTTGACCAATAGAATAATTGCANGAGTTTGACTTTTTGACCAATAGAATAATTGCAGTTCTTTTTCAATTGGTTGATTTAAAATATTTAATGTTATTTATATGAAAAAAAAAAAATTTTTNAGTTCTTTTTCAATTGGTTGATTTAAAATATTTAATGTTATTTATATGAAAAAAAAAATTTTTTTACTATGTGTGAAAAATCTAAAATGATAATATTAAAAAATGGAGGGAGTATGATTTTTGTTAAGAAAATTTCAACAGTGACGTTTTTATCGACATACAATATTTTTAAGAATATAATTGTTGAGAATTTGATATATGAGTACGATTTACTTCAATACTCAAAACCTAAGCTCAAGAACTTTGAATCTATTTGATTGCTTTGATTGATTCTAATTAGTGTTTGATTTGATTTGTAGATGCTTTAAGGAAACAACTCAAGACTTTTGTTCACCTAGTGTTCGACGAATCTACTCACTGGGAGTGGAACCAAACCACCATGATTTCACTAAGAGAGATGAGCTTGAAGCTTTATCAATGGAGATTACACAAGAAGTTGATAAAAACGTGTATCACAAGAAACCGCAAAAGATGTTAACATAAAGAACCATCCTTCGATTCTACAAACCTGATGAATTTTCTGAAACTGAGGTAAAAGTTCTTCTGAACACTTGGTTCTTCTTCTTTGCGAACTAAGAACTCTTTCTAGATCAAATGAAGAAGACGATGAAGCTTATAAAGCTTATGTTATTTTGTTAAGTTTGTTTTAAGACTCTTAATTTCAGGAATGTGCTTGCGCAAAAGATGACCCAGCTGGAGAGAAAGAGGATGAACTGATGAGGCACCTAGGCTTCGCAAAGGCCCAAACGTCTTAAGCAAACCAACCCAAAAACTCCATATTTGCTTTAGACCAACATCTGATGTTTGCACCGACCAAACTCTAAAACTCTTCTTCTTACTCTTTGATGTTACCTGATGCAAAATACGCACCACTGTGTACCACCGGCTTAGCTCTATAGCTCCGATTGCACATAACCAAACCTTAGACCACCTTGACTCTCAAAAACTCTGGGAAGCTGACAGATTCCCACTGACTGAGACTCAAAACCCTCTGAATCTTCGTATCTGCACATGACACTTCAGCTTCAACAACCAAATCTTAGACTTTTCAGCTTCAAACCCAGGTAAAACTCGGATACCTAAAGAACTTCTTCTGACTTGTGCTTTAGTGATTACTTGTTGAACCAAAACTGATAAACTTTTACTTATTTCTTCATACTTGTACTCACTTTCAAACCAACTGAACAAGATCTTAGAATTGAGAAACCCTTTGAAGACGAAATAATCACAGGTAAGACCACTCAAATAAATAAGCACCCATTAATCCGAATCTGGAACCACTGAGAAAATAGAACCCCTTTAACTTGTTGCAGATAACTACACCTGGAATAGAAAATCTGACGACTCTCTGATCTTGAAACTCCTCACGTAACCAATCTAAAACTCCATTCATTTATAAAAAAAAGCCAAAAAATGAATTGTGACTTGTCTTGAAATACGAGGGAACAATGGAGATAGAGTGAAACCTTATCAGGCCAAGTTAACATGGTCACATCACAACTCAAACTTAGGCCCATGTAAGAACTTAGTTAGGAAGTCTGCTGGATTCCTATTTGTGTGAATTTTGTATAGAGTCATTGTGCCTTCTGCTGCAACTTCTCTGATGAAATGATATTTTGTAGCAATGTGCTTAGTTCTCTCGTGAAATACTGTATTCTTTGCTAGGGCTAGAGAACTTTGCGAATCACAATGAGTTTCAACTGAATCTTGATTAAAAACCAACTCTGTATGAAATCCCTTTAACCAAATAGCTTCTTTTGATGCTGCTATTAAAGCCATATACACAACTTCAGTAGTTGATAGTGCAACAACCTATTGTAAATTTGATTTCCAGCTTACGTGTTACCCCAAACCTTGTAAATGAAGCCAGTCACTGATCTTCTCTTGTCAAGATCAGTGACATAATCTGAGTCACAAAACACTTTTATGCTAAAACTTGTTTCCTTCTTGAATGTTAATTTTTTTATAAGCTCCTTTAATGTACCTAAGTACCCATTTAACTGCTAAACAGTGATCTCTGCCTGGTTTAGACATAAATCTACTAACAACCCCAACTGTGTGGGTTAATTCTGGTCTAGAGCGCATCATGGCATACATCAGACTTCCCACAGCACTGGCATAAGAAATGTTCTTCATATGCTCTGCTTCCAACACTTCTTCAATTTTTGTCAAACTTTTTTAACTTGAAATGTGGTGATAATGGTGTAACAGTAGCCTTAGTGTCAAACATATTGAATGTTTTTAACACCTTTTCCAGATACTTTTCTTGTGACAGTATTATAATTCCCTTCTCTATATCTCTGTGAATATCCATCCCAAGAATTCTAGAAGCATTTCCTAAGTCTTTCATTTCGAATTATCTGCTTAGGCTTTCTTTAATCTTCTTTATTTCTTGTTTGTCACCATATGCTATAAGCATATCATCAACATAGAGTAGTAGATATATGGCTCTAGTAGTATTCTGATTCTTCATGTACACACACGAATCATACGGACTTCTCTAAAAATTCTCTCCTTTCATAAATGTATGAAACTTGATATTCCACTGCCTAAGAGATTGTTTTAGACCATAAAGAGACTTCTTCAATAGATACACTTTGTTTTCATCACCCTCTTTTATGAACCCTTCAGGCTGCTTCGTTAGAATCCTTTCTTCTAAATTTCCATGTAAAAAAGATGTTTTAACATCCACCTGCTCTAGTTCATAATCTAGGTTGACAACAATTGATAACATGATTCTAATTGAAACATGTTTTACCACTGGTGAGAAAATCTCATTGTAGTCAACACCTTCTTTATGAGAAAACCCTTTAGAAACTAATATGGCCTTATATCTCTTCTCTTATACTCCAGGAATTCCCTACTTTAGCTTGAATATCCTATTACACCCCACCAATTTCTTTTTTTCTGGCATATCAATGAGATCCCATGTATGGTTTTTCATCAGGGAACTCATTTCTTATGATGCACCTTCTTTCCATTTTTCCTTGAACTTACTTCTCATTGCTTCAACATAACTCTTAGGTTCCTCTAGTTCTATATCTTATGTTGATGACAGTGCATATGCAAATAGATTAGCATCTTCATATCTACATAGAGGCCTTATATTCTGTCTTCTGTTTATGTCCATTTCCAATAGATAATCATCAAGAATATGTGACTCTACTTCCTCTGGCTCATTAAACTGAAGACCTTCAATCTCTTCTGATTCTTCTAATACCTCTATTTCACTTTCTGATTCTGTTCCTGAATCTGAATCACTACTCACTGATGCTATACCTTGAGAAGTACCACCTAAACCTTCTGAAACTTTGGAAAGTTCTTGTTTGAATGTTAATTCCTTTCTGGATTTCTGTTTATCTTTGCCTGCCTGATTTGATGTTCATTTTCTGTTCTTGGACTGACAATGTCCTTGTAAATTTCATCCTCATAAAAGTTCACATTTCTGCTTGTAGTGCAATATCCATCTTCTGGTAACCAAACTTTGTAGCCTTTAAACCAAATGGATACCCTAAGAATACACCTTTTATAGCTCTTGGACTAATCTTTCCTTGTACATTGTGTACATATGCTGAACACCCAAATCTTCTTAGGTTAGACAAATCAGGCTTTACCCCTTCTATACTTCCTCGGGTAGTCTGAACTTAATGGTTGAATTAAGAGTTCTGTTTATCAAATAAACAGCAGTAGATGTGGCTTATGCCCAAAACTCATGACCTAATCTAGTCTCTGCAAGCATGCATCTCACTTTATCCATGATGGTCCCGTTCATTCTCTCTGAAACACCATTTTGTTGAGGAGTATAAGTGCATGTTCTATATCTTTTTATCCCAGTCTCTTTACATAGGTTTTCAAATATTGAATTGCAGAATTCCAAACCATTATCCGTTCTTAGACACTTTAATTTCTCTCCTATAGAATGCTCTACAGATTCTTTCCACTCTTTAAACTTTGAGAATGCTTCATCTTTAGTCTTAAGGAGATATACCCACACTTTCTTCGAGAAATCATCAATGAAACTCACAAAACACTTGCAGCCTACTAAGCTTTATGGTGTATTTGGGGAACCCCATAGGTCAGAATGTACATATTCAAGAATACCCTTAGTATTATGTTTAGCTTCGGGAAAACTTAGCTTATGAGCTTTCCCTATAGCACAACTTTCACAAAATCCCAGCTCTTTAACCTTTGACTTAGGAATGTACTCTTGTTTTACCAAATGCTTCATATTCTTGTGATTTGTATGGCCAAGTCTGGAGTGCCATATTCTTGTCATCCTATTTTCTGAGTCCATCAAATTCACTTCTGCTTCTTTGACTTTAACTTGAAGGTAATATAACCCCTCATCATATTTTCCAGTGATCACTTTCTTCCCATCCTTGTAGAATGTGATAGTAAAATCTTCTCCACTGTACTTGCATCCTGCTTTCTCAAGCATTCCATATGATATAAGATTTCTGCTTATATTAGACACGTATCTTACATTAGTAAGTACCACTTGTGAACCATCTGGGTTCACAATTTTAACCTTTCCAATGCCTGTTACTTTGCTTTTTGTGTTATTAGCCATTAAGACCTTTGCAGCTTCTTGAACAAGAATTCTATGTTTGGAGTGATATAAAAGGTACAGCCAAAGTCCATCACCCACTATCCTTTGTTGTATTGAGTGCTGATTGTGAGGATGAGAGGTTGTGATACCTCTGATTCTAACATGTAATCATCTGCACACGTAGGGCTGATAAATAAGACCAATGGTTGCCTAAGACCAGGTCCTATCTCTGTGACAATGTTAGCTGATGATTCTTCTTTTCCTTTCTTGTCTTTTTCTGGACATTCTCTTTTCCAATGTCTTTCCTTGCCACATATAAAGCATCCAGTCTTATCTTTGTCTGCTTTATTCTTAGGTTTCTTACCTTTTCCTTTACCTTTTCCATCACCCTTGCCTTTTACTTTTTCCTTCTTCTTATCAGCTTTATTGTGATCAACAAACAGCCCTTATGCAGCTTGTTTACCTTTAAGTAAGCCCTTCTGCTTTAACTTAGTTTCTTTTGAGTAAGTTGTTGTTATGATTTCACTGGATGTGATGGTCTCCTTTCCTGAGCCATATTGAAGTGTATGAAGCAATTGATCATACATAGGAAGGAGACTTGAAAGCAATTGAATGTCCTGGTCTTCATCTGAAACAATGATTTTTAGGCTTTCCATATCTGTTATGAGCTTTACGAACACATCTTCATTCTCTTCTATAGACTTATGCTCCTCCATCTTGAAGCAGGAGAATCTCTTCTTTAGATGTATTTTATTGGGTAAGGACTTAGTTTGATAGTCCTTCTCTAGAGCTTTCCACATGCCCAAAGCAGTTTTCTCATGCATAATGTTTCTTAAGATAAAATTTGTTAGACATGTACCGAAGAGGATTCTTACTCTGAGATCCTTGTCAACTTTTTTTGGATCAATCTTCATATCCTTTTCAGATTTCTTTGGTTCTTCCCTTTTTTATTGATTCAACTACTTCATGATCTTCTTGAAGTACTGACAACATGCCTTGAATCTCAAGTTGGCCTAGCATTCTATATTTCCAAAGACCAAAGTCTCCTTTGCCATCAAATCTTTCCATCTCAAATATGCCTAAAGTAGGCTCCATGGTTGTTCTCTTTTACTTTGTGATTCTTTCTTTTGTAGGATAATGAAATAGTTACAGAAAGATCACAACCTACCAAATCCTTTCAAGATCTCTAAAGACTCTTGAAGATAAAGACAAACTAGATAAGTTTTCTTTACCTGAGATATACTTGAGCTTGATCGCAATCAATCCTTGAACCTGGATTGCTCTGATATCACTTGTTTAGAATTTGATATATGATCACGATGTACTTCAATACTCAAAACCTAAGCTCAAGAACTTTGAATCTATCTGATTGCTTTGATTGATTCTAATTAGTGTTTGATTTGATGTGTAGGTTCTTTAAAGAAACGACTTTTCTTCACCCAATGTTCGACGAATCTACTCACTGGGAATGGAACCAAACCACCATGATTTTACTAAGAGAGATGAGCTTGAAGCTCTATCAATGGAGATTACACAAGAAGTTGATACAAACTTGTATCACAAGAAACCGCAAAAGATGTTAACCCAACAAAACCAACTTTCGATTCTTCAAGCCTGATGAATCTTCTGAAACTGAGGTAAAACTTCTTATGAACACTTGATTCTTCTTCTTTGCAAAATCAGAACTCTCTCTAGATCAAATGAAGAAGACGATGAAGCTTATAAAGCTTATGTTATTCTGTTAAGTTTGATTTAACAAACTTAACTTAAGGCTCTTAATTTCAGGAATGGGCTTGTGCAGAAAATGGTCCAGCTAAAGAGAAAGAGGATAAACTGATGAGGCATCTGGGCTTCGTGAAGGCCCCAACGTCTTAAGCAAACCAACCCATAATAATGAAGAAAGTATAAATTTATCAAGTTTGATATGTTGGAGAATGGAGATAATTTATTTAAATTACATATTTCAGATTATTTTAGACATTATTTTTTAAAAATTAGTCAACATTTTAAAAGTAGACAGCTATAAAGGTGCGGAGGTCCATAAAATATATAATTTATGTAAATTTTGAAATTTGACTCAGTATTAAGAGATTTCAGAAATAAAATTTTCTAAAAGTTCTGAAATACTTTGGCATAAGAAACAACTCTCAAATTTGTTCAAAGTTTTTAAATTTACTATAAGAACTGAACTTTTTTTTCTTTCCAAACGTACATATATTTTAGGACAAATACTGTGATCTAAAGTTTATGAATGTACGTGTTTGGTTGCGGAACAGCTTAGATGGTAAAAATGTTCACTAACTCTTAAACAAATTGTTTCCCAATCAAGTTTTATATCTTTAAATCTTGTTTGATAAATAAATTCTTAATTGAGAAACAAAATAACCTTTGTGATTTTTACCGGTTTCTCAAAATTTGACTAGTAAAACTTTAAAAGTAAATCATAAAGAAAAAACAACAGGATGTTTTGTTTAAGCTTATAAGATTTTCAAAGATGAATCGAAGATGGACCAGAAACAGCAACAGCTCTCTGAGCACGCTGCGTTTCACCGCGATATAACTCCTTCGTTTCTTTCTTCATCTTCCTTGCTTCTCGCCTTTCTGCTTTCACTGCATTTTTTCGCTCTTTCTTCTCTTCTTTCGACTCTTCACCATGACTCTTCCTCTTGATCGGTTCAGCCTTCTGAATTACCCCTTTGACATCGGTTTGTTCAGCTTTCCTATCGGGTAAAAACTCCACCGGTAGTTTCTCTTTCCCTTGTAGGGCAATGATTCTACCATTTGAACTCAATGCTTTACTTACTGTTTCACTCAGCTTCTTCCTCCTCGCTGTCTCTGGTGCATAAATTTTACCAGGGTGGTTATCAAAATTTGAGTATGTCGTAACAATTGTTTCACAATCCCACTTCTCACTTTCGTCACTGCTTTCTTCAACCACCTCCACGAACTCATCCTCGTTCCCGTTTTCTAACTTTTCAGCATATTCAACACAGCTACGGATTATATGAGCAGCAGATTCAAGTTCCTCTTTATCTTTTACACAGTCACTGTTCTTCAATATATCCGCCGGGTTCATATATCTTTCTTCTAGCTCATACTCTTTCGGCTTCTCATAGATAAGATTCTGAATGCTCTGATGAGCCATGAACTCTTCTTCTTCTTCTCCATCTTCAGCTATGTAACCATCATTATCACTATAACTGCCATATTCCTTTAATTCCAGCTGATCAAATAGCTCATCAATTTCACGATGAACTCTCGGATTTCTATCCACAGGTTTATCAGTTAACTCAATACTTTCTCTTTCACAAAACTCTAGCTCGTTGTTGCTCACATGAGAAGCTTCTCCCTGATGAGTAAGATTAGCTTGAATGACAAAATCTTCTTCCAAATCCTCAACATCAGAGCCAAACTCGGATACATCACTGTTTTCAAGCAAAGCAGCCACTTCAGGATCAATAGCTTTTTGCACCTTCACGTTTACAGTTTTGGAAGCCACACTATACATGTACTTCTCGTTAGCTTCTTCGTTTATCATTCCAGAGACCTTAACACGAGACGCATCATACGCCCTGACATCACGAGGTAGATGATCAACCTCAAACTTAGGGTTAGCATAAAAATTAGAACCACCGCCTGTGTTCTTAATCTCTCTCAAATGCTCTAAGTAATTGTAGCCATCATCAGGGTAACCTAACTCCAGAATCTCCTTCCTCACATCAGCAGGTAAAGGATTACTCGAATCCCCAAAACCAGAGTAGCCATAAGCGCATTCTTCAGGAGCATCTTCGAATTGAGAGTTCTCTCCTTCTTCCTTTTCTCCTTCTTCTTCTAAGAAACCATTAATGTTTACAGGGTTATGATCTACTCGTAAAAAGACCTTATCTCCGCCTGGTACATCACTGTATCTTGGATCCGATGTATCACGAGGACACAACTCGAACGTCGCCGCCTTTTTCTTATCAATGAACTTCTTCTTCCCCATTTTTTACAGAGATTCTGAGGTGATTCAAAATTTCTACAATTAGGGTTTATCAAACAACAAAAATAATCAAGATTAAAGTCTATTGGTTCGAGAAGAATAGTGAAGAAACTTACATGAGAGAGTTTTTGAGAGAGAGAGACGCAAAGCGATGATTGAGCAAGAAGAACGGCTCTGAAATTTTTAGGGTTGAGCCAAAACGCACCGTTTACACAAATATTATTAATTGTTTTTAAAAAAAAATATTATTTTCGTTTCTATCTCAGTGTTTGTAAATAATCTACCGCGGGAGAGTGCACCGAAAGATACATGCGCCTAATCTTCTTCTCCTACTTTCCCTTCGCATCATCTCTTCGACGGTTTTTGTTATTGTGCGCCATTTTGATCTTTGGTGCGCCGTTGGCGCATTCTCCTATCCTACCGTTAACCACCGGAACCGCTGATTCAGACATCGCTGGTCAGAGATTCGATCCTCGGCTCAATCCTTATTCTCTCGACGAAATCTCTCTTTCAGCCATCCGGCCAACGATGTCGAAAGCTCGTGTGTATACCGACGTTAACGTGATCCGACCCAAGGAGTATTGGGATTACGAATCGCTCAATGTTCAGTGGGGGTAAGATAGTTATTTCTGAAATTAGCGGCGCATACTGGATTATTAGGTCTCATGTTTATTTCAAATCATATGGAAATTTAGATTATAGCTTCAGTAGGTGATTTTGATTTAAGCTTGGGTGCTTATTATTGTTCATGATTGTTGATTTCAAGCTTTGGATTCTATTCGAGCTAAAATTGAATCTTATGGAAGTGATATAAGTACTGTAGAAATTGAGCTTTTTTAGCTGCTTGAGGAGAGTTAATTGGTTCCTCCTGCTTATGATGGTTTCTTATGATTTGGTCATAACAGATAGATGATGATGCTTCTCTTTAAAATGTCGAATATCTTCTTTGTCTTTCCTTCTCAGGGAGCAAGATGATTATGAGGTAGTCAGGAAGGTTGGGCGAGGAAAATATAGTGAAGTTTTTGAAGGCATTAACATGAACAGCAACGATAAGTGCATAATTAAGATTCTTAAGCCTGTCAAGAAAAAGAAGGTGAGTTTCTACAATTACTTCAATTAGAGTGACATAATGAGTAAAACTTTAATAATAATGTATTGCGTTAAGTTGTTTTTCATTCTGTTGCTTCTGTAATTAACCTTAATGTGCAAAAGAAAGAAGATGCTAAACTTTGCATAGATTAATTAATGACGATACTAATGCTGTTGCTTTTGCAGACTGGGTTTTACCTTAATTGATTATGTTATTGCATTGCCTTTTCTGAGTTTATATGATCTCTTAACAGATTAGAAGAGAGATTAAGATACTTCAGAATCTATGTGGAGGGCCAAACATTGTCAAGCTGCTTGACGTTGTCAGAGATCAACACTCAAAGACCCCAAGCTTGATATTTGAGTATGTTAATAGCACAGACTTTAAGGTTCTGTATCCAACACTGACTGATTATGACATCAGATACTACATCTATGAGCTGTTGAAGGTAATTAATTCAGTTACTACTTTGGATTAGTGGAATTTTCTCTATTCCACAACAAATTAAGGTTTATTGATAACCTTGCAGGCATTAGACTTCTGCCATTCACAAGGGATAATGCACAGAGATGTCAAGCCACACAATGTCATGATCGATCATGAGCTACGCAAACTTCGCCTAATAGACTGGGGTCTCGCTGAGTTTTATCATCCTGGAAAAGAATATAATGTCCGCGTGGCCTCAAGGTACTTTAAGGGACCCGAACTTCTAGTGGATTTGCAGGACTATGACTATTCCTTGGATATGTGGAGCCTTGGTTGCATGTTTGCTGGGATGGTGAGTACTTTGTAGTGTTTCCAAAAATATAATATGGTCATCTGATGTGTCTAATTATCTTGTTTTATAGATATTCCGCAAGGAACCTTTCTTCTATGGCCATGACAACCAGGACCAGCTTGTCAAAATTGCCAAGGTAATCAATTGCATGGCTAAAAGTTAATACGTTAAAGGGTATGTAGTGGCTTCTTCACACTTAAAGAGTGTTTCTCAGGTCCTTGGAACCGATGAATTGAATGCGTACATGAACAAGTATCAGTTAGAACTTGATGCTCAATTAGAGGCACTTGTTGGGAGGTAAATACAACACACAGATACGAGTAAGATTGTCAATACCTAATTTTCTCTGTATATTTCCACAGACATAGCAGAAAACCATGGTCAAAATTCATCAACGCCGACAATCGGCATTTGGTCTCACCTGAGGTAACTTGTTGTTTAACTTTATTCTTTTAGAAACACAAAGGGTTTCTCTCATGTAACTTGTTTACAATGCAGGCAATTGATTATCTGGACAAACTACTTCGATATGATCATCAAGACAGATTAACTGCAAAAGAAGCAATGGTACGTATCAGAACATAAGTAACCAATGTTTCAAATCTTGTTTGTTTTGGTACTGAGAGTGATAATTAGGAAGCTAAATTTGATGGTTTTATGAATCAACAGGCTCACCCCTATTTCGCTCAAGTCAGGGCAGCAGAAAACAGCAGAATGAGAACTTAATTAATAGATGCCGCCAGATATATATTATTTTCTTTTTTCAACAATGCCGCCAATTATATTTGATTGTTCAAATACTATATTCTAAAGGATTATCTTTATTAAAAAAATTCTGCCACTGTTGCAGTTTTTTTTTNGTTTTTTTTTTTTTTTTTTTTTTTTGCATTCTCATATATTTTTGGTTAAAACTATTCTAATTCTAATAAGCCTTTTCTTCTAAGTTTTTATATAAAATTTAGAAAGCTCTAAATATTCTATAGCTTTACTTATAGATTCTTATAAAATTTTATAACTTTAACTACAAAAAAACCGTGCTAAATCTCACGGCATATCTGACAGTAATCTCTCAATGAAAATTGTCGCCCTTATTCTATCAGAAATTTATGACAAAAACATTTTTGATATTGAACCTGAATGCGACACAAAATATTACTATAGAGGTTGTTTTAATTTTAGAGGACATTTAAAAAGTTGGTCGAAATTTAACTCTCCCTAATGTGAAATACATAGCCGGTCTAGAGCATACAAAAGGAAAGCCAATTATAGTATATTTTTGAAATAAAAAAGCATTTTGTGAAACTAAAACAACACTTTTGTTAAAATAATATAAGTATAATAAATTATAGATTTTGTAAAAATAATTTTTGTTGAAGGATTTAAGATGGTAAAAAAAAATTAATATATAGTAGTTAAATGATTTGCTTTTTTGTCATTTAAATATTTGAAACATAACAAACCATTCAGTTAACTTATTAAAGTAACAATATATATATA